>JAHBCN010007217.1:0-44570 GCA_019359885.1 Listronotus oregonensis | reverse complement strand
AGTATTTAATTTTTAAAAAAATTATTTAATATTTTAACCCCTTGAAAATAACCCTTATTATGTTTTAAAAAAAAATGGTTTACCCTAGAAAATTTAAAATAATGGGCCAGTTGAATAAAAGGGAGCAAAACAAACTATTTTTTTAAAAATAGTTTTGTAATATTAAAAGATCAAAAAGATCATATAGTAAAAGTATTTACTTCCTTTTATTAATTTCCCCAAGAGTTGAATTTTAAAAATGTGAATGCTTAAAAGTATTACAATTTTTTTTAATTTTTTAACCTAAAAAATCCACCCCTTAAATATTAAATGAAAAAAGAAAAAACCCGGGTTTTTTAAAAAATGCATAATCGGTTTGCATTTCCAAAAAAATTGGGAGGCCCCCTTCTTTTTGTAAAAAAAATTTCTTTAAAAACCATTTTTTTATTTTTTTCAAGACATAATTTCTAATTTAAAAAACCAAAAACCCCGGGGGATGGGCTCGGTTCTTAAAAGCTTTTAAATTTTTTTTTAAAATTCGTCATACGGTAAATTAAAAAAGCAAAATATTTGTAATTCAAAAAGCTCAATTTGATACCTTAAAAATTTTTCGAATAACCCTTGGTTTTGATTTTTTTTGGGAAAAGGTAATTTTTTATTAAAATTCAAAAATTTATTTTCATTTTTGCAGCTCCTTTTTTTTAAAAACTAAGAAATTTTAAAATTTTTTAAAAAATTTTTAGAATATATTTATGATAAAGAAAAGAAAAAAAAAAAAGGGTTTTGAATCATTTGTATTAGGGGGGAAAATTAGGGGTTGTTTTGAATTTTTTTGCACTCAAAAATTTTTCAACCATTTTAATCATAACTCCTTTTTTTTTATAAAAATTTTTTTTTTAAGAAAAAAGGAAGGAATTCGACGCGAATAACTGAAAAGTATTTTTTAAAAAAAAATGCATTGAATTTTTTTTGCTTGAAATCATTTTTTATCGCTTAGTTAAAATAAAAAAAAATTCCGCCCTCGAGATGGTTTGGAAACCACCCCCAAGGTAAAGGCCCCTTTTTTTGTCTTTTTTCTTTCATCTTTTAACCTTGAAGCCCAAAAATAAACCTACTTTTCTCTGCGACCAGACAGGGAAAAAACATTTAAAAAATTACGGAGGAGCCCGCGATGTGGGTATCATGGATCCGCCTGTCTGATACTATGGTATCAGGTTTAGCTTCAAAATTCTCTGGATACGAAGGGTAAATTTAGCTACAGAAGATTTTTTTTACTGAACATGGCCTTGAAGAAATGTGTGAACCCTTTATGAAATTAATTGGGCAGTTTTCAAGTCAAGATTCTATTGATTGGTTATCTGAATTTTTTAAAAATATATAAAGATCTGGCTCCTTTTCCATTTCCTTTAAAAAAATTTTTTTTGGTACAAAGAATCCTGTTACTTTTTTACCAAGAACTTTATGAAATAAAAAATACATTAAGTGCGTGAAAACTGTTGCCTATTTTAAAGATGAACCTCCTTGAGTGCTTATAGAGCCATGAAAAAGAATTATGCAAGAGTCATAGAGGAAACAAAAAGAAAGGCATGTGATAATTTTTTAAAAACTCTAATAATAAAGAAAAGATACTTGGAAATTAATTAATTTTAAACCAAAAAAATAATGCTATGGTGAGCGGGCATTAAAAATCTGACAGATTTAATGAATACTTTGTTCTGGGGCAGAAGATTTTATAAAGATTTTCCCAATGGATGTCCACGCCACCATTAATATGCCCACCTGTCAAAGTTTTTTTTCTAGACCCCCTAACAACCCCAAGGGTCCTAGGCAATAAATGTTTAAAAAAATTCCAATGTCACCACATTTAGGATTAAATAAGAAATTAAAAAAAAAATGCCTTTTTTTTTTGATAATGCCACTAATTTTTTGTTTTAAATTATGTATTGAAAGGGGTGTTTCCAGATAAATTTAAGGGTTGAAAAAGACCCCCCTTTTTAAAAAGGGGAAAGGAAGATCCAGCAAATCATCGTCCCATTTCTATAATACCATTTTGGGAAAAATTTTGAAAACCTTTTAAACTCGACTTGAAAAAAATTTGAGTAAATAAAATTTTTAACCCCGGCGTATGGTTTCACAACGGGAAATCTCCCCCTTTAGGCCGTTTTTGAAGTGATTAGAAGCGGGGGCTTTGAGGAGGAAAATTTTGGGGGTGCATTGGGGCCTCAGCAAAACCCTTTGATTGTGTCGATCATGAGAGATTCAACAAGATGGGGAAACACTACTATTAGGGGGGTTTTTGATCTCTTTTTGGTCATATCTTCAAACCGAACTCAGATGCAACAGGAGAATTACAAGGGTGAAGTATGGAGTACCACAGGGATCAATCTTGGGACCCATCTTTTTTTTTTGCAAACGATCTGTACTATTTCTTTTTCCAAATGATGTCTGCTGTATGCGACGATTTAATTTTTTTGGCCCCCCTGGCGATCCAGACGCTACAGAATAGCAGTCTTCTCTTTTGGAAAAAGAAGGGTTTTTGATTTTAAAAAAATTGTATGAACAGGGGAAAAAACCCCAAAAATTTTATTTCGCAACCAAGGGGCTTTTGGGGGACTGTGTCAGGTTATTCATAACATTGGGTATGGCCTTAAGGGGGGACATTTATCGGGGGTGTGGGTTTCGTCGTCTCTTTTTCTTCTAGGAGGCTAAGGTTTGTAAGCCCCGGGGGCCGTCTATGAGTTTATACTTTTTTTTTTTTTTTCCCCCATATCCTATGGAACTCTCCTGGGGGAAAAGTCCCCAACACTTAGAGTGTTTATTTTACAAAAAAAAGCTTTGCTTTTGGGTAATGTGGGTTTTAGAGATCATTGTACCATTCATTCGTCTAAAACTACTGACGGTCCCTGCATCTATATTTTTCAAAGCCTACTTGAGATTCACAAGAAAAGACAAAATTTGGGGAAAATTCAGATGTACTAATTATAAACTAGAATTTAGACCCTTTGTTGGGGTTTAAATTCAAAGGTAATAAACAATTCTCAATGTTAAACAATTAAAAAATTAATCCAGAAATAAGAAACCTGCCTAGAAAAAATTTAAATTTTACTACCAAAATATTTATAAACCCTTTTATGGGGTTAGGAAAATGAAAAAACCCCAAACTTTTAAATTATATTTTTTTTTTGGAATTGCGTTTTTAAAAGGGGTTTTTTGTTACTATTATCATTATTTTTGTATATTATTTGGGGGAAACTTGTTTTCTATGTAAATTGTTCTGGTTTATATTTTATTATTTTTTTAAAATTAAATTTTTTTTTATTAAGACGTTTTTAAAACCTTTTTGGTTAACACAATAAAGATTTATTTATCTTTTATTTATTCTTCGGCATGATATAGTTTTTTACCCTTTGGGGCTATTCCCTAACTAGTGTAAAAATTTCAATGATATTTTTCTATATTTTAAAAAAATTTTGGGGAAAATTTTTTTCCCGAACATATTTTTGGGGGGAAAAAGGCTAATTTTATAAATATTACTTTAATTTTAGGAGACCTGGTATATTAGTTCTTGTTAACGACACAGATTGGGAGTTGATGGTAAAAAAAATTTTTGGTCTTGGTAAAATTTCAAAAATATTTTTTTTGCGGAAAAAAAAAGAGATAAACCTAAAGATTAATTTGTTTAACAATTTTTCACGGAGGATAGATAATATTTAAGAAACTTTTTTATTAAATAATAAGTATAATACAAAGTATAAATATCCCAATGTATATTTATTAAGAGAAATGTGTATTTTTTTCTATAATATACTTGTCCATAACTATAAAACTAATTTTATTCTTTTTTGTTAAATAATTGCATCCAAATAATTGGATATTTTTGGGATTTTGTCAAAACTAAAAAATTTGGGATATTTTTCTTTGAATTTAAAAACCAAAAATGTTTCTTAAAAAACTAAGTAAAAAAATATTACTATTATTATTGGAGACACGTCATATTTATTTATCTTAAAATAGTACTTGGTCTTTTTACAAGATGAGACCAGTATGGTTCAATTGATTCTTATAACTTGCAGATTTATCCAATAAATGCTTCCAAAATCAACGTTTTGGGCAACATAGGTTAAACATATTCTAAGAACTATTTTTATTATTTATAAAGAAATGTAACAAATGATATATTTTTTTTTTTATAATTTAAAATCCAACATTAAAATTTTTTTTTATATTTTTATAAAAAATTTTAAATCATTTTTAAATACATAATAATTTAAAATTTTAAATTATTTTAAAAATTTTTTTTATTAAATAATAAAAATTTAAATAATTATTTTTAAATTATATATATATTATATATATTTATATATATATATTATTATTATATATATATAATATATATATATATATATATATATATATATATATATATATATATATATATATATATATATATATATATATATATATATATACATATTATATATATAATATAATATATATATATTTTACATATAATATTATCAATATTATTATTTTATTATTATACATATTATTATTATATATTAATATATTATTACAATATTATTATTCATACATATTATTATACATACATATACATATACATATTATTATTTTATTATTATTACAATATTAATATTATTATTATTATTATTATTATTATTATTATTTCATATTATATATATATATATATATATATATATATATATATATATATATATATATATATATATACTAAAATTTAACATTTTAAAAACAACTCTTAAAACATAAAAATATTTTTAAATAAAAATAACTCAATTTAATATAACATTTTTATAATTTTAAAATATTTTTATAAATTTTAAATAAAATTTTTAATTATTTTTAAAAAATATTATTTTATTATATAGGCAGGTAATTGAAAATTGAATGCTTATATATTTTAAAAAAAAATTCAAATTTCCTTATTACGTGTATATCTGGTTGCCGATGAATAACAATTTATGGATTGTAGAGGTAAGGATCACCTTCCCTTATTCGCTGTTTGCTGAAAGCAAGTTACCACAGTAACAGCATGCACTGGGTAGGCGCCAGGTGTAGCTAAGAGAACCAATGACCCCATCAAATTCTTAAGATATACTGCGTTGAACATTGTTAGGACAGTTAACACTGGCTTATTTCGCGAGAAGCGGTAACGTAGGAAGGTGTTCTGGTCGTCAGTATTCAATGCTCATTACTTTTGTACCAGTGCATTCACTGCTTACTCTCACTGGTCAGGAGCGTTATTAATAATGCTATGCTCAAATTTAAATTTAAAATAATGGAGGATTCATGGCTTTTCATTGTTTTGGTTCTGTAGATGTTTTTTTTGCTATTGTTTAACAACAACTATTTGGATTGCAGATTTTGCTTATTTAGTTAACTTCAAATAGATAATTAACAATATATTACAACTATAAAGGAAAATTTATTTCTATTAGAATACTCTGAAACAGCTAATATCTTATTAAAATGAAATGACTTGGTTTATATATTATCTGTTCGACTTATTTCCTTAACTCAAACCTGGCATTTAAATTTAGAACTTAAAAGTGTATTAAACCATTAGAAGAAGTAAGTTGACAGAGCACGTAAACCGTTTCGTTTCATAGGATAGGGCTTGGTTAAACACGGTTAGAATGGTGGGGAAAGAACTGCCATCAACGTAGTAGTTAAAAACGGTAAGTCGCGTGGAACACACACCAGCCCTGAGTGCTGCTCTCTCCCCTTCGATTAATTTGCCAAACCATTTGTTTCTGACACAACTGCAAATATTTTTTTCGGCAACAAGCCCTGTTGATATCTAATTCATTCAACGAAAACCAAACAACCGCCATTTTCACATGAGTCTCCCTTTCCAGCACACAAATTGATCTTTACATCTCGCGTTGAATAATACTAGAATATCCTTTCAACCTGAGATATTAGTTGATGGAATTCTTTTTTTCCGAAGAGTAACTTGTTCAAAACTGCAGTTGCCTATATTGTTTGAAAACCTTTCAGTATTACTTGTCAAATACACGGCACGAGGTGAATTTTTCACCATTGAAAGAAAAAGGTAATAAATAAAACGCCAATGTCGAAAAAACAAGATAAACACTTGATATAAAACAAGAATCATAAATGAATAATAGAAACAAATATGAAACACAATGAAATGTTGATTTCAACTGATACCAATATTTTGAAAAAAGAAACATTGCCGAAAAAATATTTTTTTAGACTGAAATTAGCGCCTCTCAAAACCCCATACCAATTGGTCAAAACTGGAGAGAAGGCACATACACTTTGAGACAATTAATTCTTTAAAACTGTATCGAATTAAACATCCAATTCACTTGAACTGATCATGAAACTGATGATAACATTTACAAGAATCTATAAGATGACATAAATACATCAACCAACATAAATGATATTTATTTCCGAACATTTTATTGTAAAATACATCATTAATCACAAACCCTCCGGTAAGTGATCCAATGAACTCAATACACTGCAAAATAGATAATTTTTTTGCTTGCTCTAGTTTTTGTCTCTATATAAAATTATTATTGATTTTTTGATTAATTAGTCTAACTAGAAAGCAAAAACATAAATATATAAAATATTTCTACACTATATATTGATTCCTAAAATATAAAACAATAAATTCAAACCATAAGAAAAACCTGAAAGAATAAAGAAAAGAAAAAATACTCATAAAGATACTAATAAACCAATATCCATAGGTAAAGGTTTATTAGTTTGTATTACTCTATAATGAGCGAATCAAGAGTCAGTACGTGTGTTTTTAATCAATTTGGCATTTTATTTTTAGTATCCCTTAATATGTCCTGATTGATCTTATATATAGAATTAACGTTTTTTATAGTTTAATTCGAACTAGCTTATATTTTTTTAATTATCAAAGTCATTTGCATCACCTGGGAGGATACAGACATCGATCGCCAGTCGACATAAAATCAAAAGGACCATAAAAACAATGTGATAGGTAACGAACATGTAAACGTTTGTAGCCGCGACTGAAAACGATTGCAGGCTTTAGGTGCTGCTGAGGAACAACGAACCGCTAACTTAGGTATTAACCTGAATTATTTCTTGGGGAATATATAAGGTAACATATATAAACAAATCTGGTCTGTTTGAAAATCCTAAATAATGCAATTGGTAAAATGCAGATTCTGTGCTAAAAGAGTATAGGAAAATACATTATGCTATGGTCATGCTGTGAAGAAAGACAGTAAAAGAATTCAGCAGAGGAGAGCCAGGCAATCATAGTGAGAGTTTATTGTTTGTTTTTGTATTTCTTCCCATGAGGCAGCATGAACCATATATTAGGTAATACTAATATGACACCAGGCAAATTAACCTAAAAACCAAAATTTTTTCTCCCAACTAAATACTTGAAGCTTATTGATAAAAACCAAAAGAATTTAACTATGATCCCCATACTTAAAGATTCATAACTGTATCATGAACCCTATAATAATAGATATAAAGACAGATATAGCGCTAAGTTCAGAAAGATTCCTTCTTTCTTAATCACCAGATCTGAAAACATTTTTCCAAAGAGTTTGTTGTCCCTCGGTAACGGAAATATAGTATATTATTCAACATGAAAACATAGGTTTTGTGGAAATGCAATAATCTATAAAAGATTCAACTGAGCAGGCAGCAGATTTTTTTTTTATTATCAAAACCTTGAAGCCTTGTTTTTCGTTAACGTCGGTTCATTCGTTGATGTCTTTTTGAGAAGACAAATTTATGCTAGATTACGTTTACACTGGAAGTCTACAAAAAAATGGAGCTATAATTTTTTGGGCTTAATGTAGTTTAGTAGTAGTTCAAGTAGTTTAAAAGTCTTATTAATAAAGCGTAAAATTTTAAACATACAGGCAAATTATTAAAAGATTTAAAGAAAATCCAAGAGCTGTCTGATTATTTTCTAAATGAAACTGTTAAGGTGAAACCCAAATATTTTAAAAAGAAAAGTGAGAATTTTTAGCATGAATAAAAAACGCAAAATTATCGCTTTATTTAAAGTAATATCCAAATGTATTCAAAATATGTATATACATTTTCAATTAAAATACATTTAAAAACACTGATGGGGTTTAAGACAAAAGTATTTTTTGTTTCCTTAAACCACAAACACCAAACTTTAATAATTTAATTTATTTATTTAGAATATATGAACTTAATGTCAATAAAATACCTAGGTAATTACATGTAATTCAAATAATTAAAGACATGAATTAAAAGAAACACATAAGTAAACAAAAGATTTATAGGTTAGTGATGAGTTGATTTCCCTCTAATACTACTTGTCACTTATAATTTGGACAAAGGAATTATTCTTGAATGATGTTGTTGAGGTAGTTTGAGAATTGAAAAAAGAAATTTAGCTTTACCAGTTCCTGAAACTTTACTTAGCAGGATGTTGGAGAGATAGTAATGAGTGGGAAGGTCACGATTTCATTGCAAACCAGGGAACTATATAGGGATGTTATTCGGTATAAGTTACATTATCTTAACTGTCTTTGTGCATGTAGTAGGCAGGTCAAAGTGGAGTGGAGTTTTTACGCTCCCTTCACTGCGACCGCTCGGTCGTTTGTGGCTCACACCTTTTATATTTCCTCCAATTATAGATCGACTCTAATGAAGACACCAGATTGGGAGAGAGTTTTGTGATATCTCTCTCTTTATCCAAGCCGTTGCCGAGCCACACGAGCACAATGTGTTCTGATGTGTTCTGCATCCCTGTCTCCTGGAGAGTACAGGCTCAGCAGACGGAGCAGCAGATCCATCATGCTCTCCTCCATGTCTAGTGATGCTGGTAATGCACCAGGTCCTTGTTTATTAAGGAATTCAGATGTTCTTTCTGAGGCCATCTCCAGGTTCTATCCCAACAGGCAAAATCATCCATCTGCTTTCTGCTTTAAAGCCAGGGAACCCTTTTTCTTTATAAAGGCGGTCTTTGTCCCCTTCTATGTTCTGGATTCAGGGAACCCTTCCTAAGTGCACCTGTTTGTTCGGGATGGATTAGCCCTTCCCCGTGAAACAGGCGCCGGTGAGTCTTAGGCACCTTCGAAACGGATTCAATTCGTTTCAGTCGGCGCACCTTTTGGTCTGCTTGTCACCTTGAGTAGCACTCTCGTGGAAACGGATTTATCCCGTTTCTGGTCAGGTGGCACCTATGTCACTTTTTTTTTCATAAGGAAAGTGGTTCTGTCCACTCTTCTGTTTGGAGCTAGGAAGTAATAGTCCGCATCACTGGCAGAGCCCCGTCATCGCAGTAAGGCTAGACACTCTGAGAGGTCGCTCTGTATCTCAGAGGCACTGCTGGGGACAACCCAAGCTTACAACAGGATGTCATTCACTCATCAGTACGGTATGCTGCAACATCTGAGTTAAAGCCTGAAAGTTCATCTTTAGTTTTGATCCTGTTCCATGATGGTGGTAACAAGAGCTTGCTGATAAACCAACAGCAATTCTCTCTGCACATGTCTTAAAGCACCTATCAAAGTTCCAACTGACAACGACGATGTGTATATTCACATCGTCTAAAGTTCCTGGTGTGGAACATTGTGCCTCTTTTCTTGTTTAAGATTTGATGCTCTAATCCAATGCTAATTAAATATCTTATAAAAGAAATATGTGTTTTACCCTGTATTTTTTTTTCTGATCAGCGTTAAAGAGTGGCTGAAGAAGAAACTAAATATGTAATGTATAAATTTGTATTTTTCTAAATTTGAAATTAATTATTTTTATAATTTTCTTGCAAAGGAGTAAGAAACAAGTTATAGGTATATTAAAATTAAAACAAATATCCCTCTAATATAGTCAATAGTATTGGTTTCTTTGTTTTTTGTCAAAAATCGTCTGGAATCAGTCCTTTGTCTCTACAAAATATATGAAATGTAAATTATTGTTTTTTTAAAGTTAGAGAAAGTGGCAATAAACATTCAGTTAAACATTTTTATGAATACACCCAGGTAGTATGTGACTAGGCCAAATTTTTGATCCAGTAACTGAATACCTGAAAGTACCCAAAGCTGTAAATAACCCATACACATCTTTCATTTGTAAGCGCAATTCTTAGGTCTTTGGATGCTTGAGCAAGAAAAAGTTATCGATCTGACGTGAATCCGCAAGAAAAATGTCCTCCACAGTCCAAAATAAGTTTTTCCAGTATCTGCTAAAATATGTCAATTAGAGAATTTTTGTCTGACAAAAAATAAGATCACCTCGAAATCACAAAAATGGTCCACCATTTTTTTTCGCAACACCAATATTTTTCGAAAACGGCCGAAAAATCCCATAACATTCCACAATGAATAGATGTGGTAGTAATAGGTTGCCAAAATGCAGTTATAAGAAACAATTTTTATCAAAACACAAGAAAGTTAGCTAAGGAAATTTTTCTGGGACTGCGAAACATCATGGTCCCATTATAAAAAGAAAATGTTAATAACAAACCATTTTTTCAAAAATATTAATAAATTAATAAGATACTTAAAATCTTAAAACTTTGACCGTTTTTTAATATTCTAGAAAAATCAGATCTGGTTCCAAACTCATATGGCAATGTCAGAGAAATGTGGGTTTTCCCGTCCTGATGAATTTTAAATACCGATTAATGTACATTATTGCCTGGAGTAATGGAACAATCCAGTGAAGATAGCGGCATTCTAGTGGGTAGAGCGGCAGCGCTGAAATGAGGGACTTTTTTTTGGGTCCCCACATCTCGAAAACTATCAGACTTTTCTGGAAAAAATATAAGGACCATTTTGTAGATTATAACATGATCTTCATTTTTTTGTCTAACAAAATTCTCCACTCCGCATATTTTGGCAAGAGATATTATAGCGGGGAACTACTGGGCCTGAGGGGCCATTTCGTTCTTCCTACCGTTAATGTTGATAAACTCTTTTTTGTCCAGCATCCCTGACGCCGCCATAAGGGAAAACTGTACAGATTTATTTACAGCTTATCCCTTCCATTTATCAGACTAACTAATAATTTAAAACCCCTTTCAAAAACACTGAGGGGAAAAGAATGCTTATTAGTATTTTATTTTGTAACGCACCTTTATACAGTAAAAAGTAAAAACTCTGGGAATACAATTAGGTTACCTGTAAATAATATTCAATGTAATATAGAATCTTAATTTTGTGGAAATATTTTAGTTAGAAGTATGTAAACATTTACAACGGTAGAGGACAGCATGTAGAGTGTCACCAAGATTATTTAGAGGAAGTGAAGCAATATAAAGGGTGTTCCAAAGAAATGTGGTAGATTTGTTAGTGATCAAATGAATAACAGCATATGAAAGATAGTGTCGCCTGGCTAGTTGAAAATATGAATGAGATTAAATACTTTCTAGGAATGGTTGATATACTTTACCTATTTTAGGTATGTCAATTGCCGGATCTAGCGGTGGTGCAATGCATTAATGACCTATGGTCTGGTGCTTTACTCACTATGAAAGTTTCCTTTATAAACTTACAAAGCGTTAAAACGCACCACATAACTGACCGATTTGAAGATATATCAAGTTGTAAGGTGATTGGATAAGTTTCATTATACCTTAAGGTAGTTCACTCGAGACAGTTGTACACAAACTTATCGCCTTATAGTAAGTAAAACCTGGCCTGTCCACAATTCAAACCCCGAATCTCGGATAGACATATTTTATCTTTGTCTCTTTCATGCAATCCGCGCCGAACTCGCCCATCTCTCTCTAGGTAGGTAGGTCGGTTTAAAGTGAGTGGACTTTTTACGCCCTCCACTGCGACCGCCGTCTATTCGGCTACACCTTATTTCCAATAGGATCGGACTTCTGTCGAACTCCCACCTGATTGGAGAGTTCTTACATCTCCTTACTGTGGTTGCCACCGACACGAGCAATAAAATGTGGTTCTTGATGTGTCCCGGTGTCCCTGTCTCCTGGAGGCGGATCGAGCAGACGATTAGATCAATCATGCCCTCCCTCCCGGTCTAGTGACGTGGGTATTATAGGTCCTTGTTACAGGAACGATGTTCTTTCTGAGGCCGTACTCCCGGCCTATCCCTATGGAAATGGTCCATCCTGCTTGTTTAAAGCTAGGGAACCCTTTTTCCTATAAAGGTGGTTCTGTCCGCCTTCTGTTTCTGACACAGGGAACCCTTCCCTAAGCACCTGTTTGTTCGATATTTGATTTAGCCCTTCTTCCCGAAACAGGCGCTGGTGAGTTCAGGCACCTTACGAAACGATCTCCACCCGTTTCGGTCGACGCACCTTTGTCTGCTTGTGACCTTGAAAACTCTCCTGAAACGGATTTATCCGTTTCGGTCAGGGCACCTATGTCTTCTTTTTTCCTATGAACCAGTTCTGTCCGCTTTTTGTTTGGAGCTGGGTGATTATCCACCACGGCAGAGCCCTGCATTACCGCAGTGGCTAGACTCTGAGAGGGAAGTCCCATTCAGAGGCACTGCTGGGGACACCTGTCATACATGAGATGTCATTCACCATCAGCATGGTATGCAACACCCGCTGGAGTTAAAGCCTTGTGCTCATCTTAGCTTCTGATCCCGTTCCATACGGTGGCAAAGTCAAGAGTTGCTGATAACCAGAAACCTGGAAGTGCATACGTTTCAAAAGATCCCATTGGCCCAACCACAACGACGATGTAAAACACAGCGCTAAGGTCTCACTGTCTGATTGTTGAACTGAACAGGAACTATTTTAGCGCTTGATTCGTAATGCAGCATTTTGAATGTACCCCAAATTTAGGCTATTCCAAATAAAGATCACTATGCTTTATACCAAAAGTTATGAGATCTCAGTGCTTGGAAAAGTATTATTGTTTAGGAGACTGTATGATGGGATACATGAAGTCTGTCTGATCTAGTACTTATACCACATCGCATTTTATTACACTTTGGACCCCACTCAAGTCCTAAAATACACTTTCCATAAGGGTAATTACGTAATAAGAATAAAATAGCAATTGACTATTTATTGTATTTAAATAAAACAGACCTAGTAAACTTTAAAAATCAATATCTTTAATAAAATGGTCAAGATTAATAACAAGTAATGTTAAAAAATAAAGTTGATGATGGTTTAACGAAAAACAAATCACGGAAAATCTCTCTCAACTTCGTTTGTAGTTTAAATAGTAGCCATAAGAAAGGTCTTTGCTTCCATATCTCTTTAAATAATCTGAAAATTAAAACGAAATAAAGCAATTTGCTATTTCCGGATATCTCCAGTACTGAATTTACATCCTTCACTGGCATGTTTAAGAAAACTGCACCACAATCTATTTGCTAATTTAACCGACTCCGTATGTTTCCTTCAGCGGGTTCCGAGATCCCATGCATGGCACTCGAATCCGAAATGGCACTTCACATGTATATATATATATATATATATATATATATACATATATATATATATATGTATATATATATATATATATATATATATATATATATATATATATATATATATATATATATTATATATATATATATAACAATATAATGGGTGGAAGTAGGTGGTTAAAATGTGTGATGGAATACTGAAATACTATTTTGGTGTATTCCTGTTAGAGAATCAAATTTAAAGATTGCAACGTAATATCACGCAAGCAACGTAATGACAGTCTTTCAACCTTAATATCTGTCACATATGTCACTAGGCATGCACCACTTGAATAATTAAACCTATGAGTAATGACCCGCTAGTAATGAACTATTACTCACCGGTAAAATAATAGGTGTTATCATCTATTCAAAAATAGTGAATAATGAACATGTTATAAAACGTCGTGGAAAAATATTTAATTAAACACAACAACTCTATAATAGTATTATATTAATTTCACTTTTATTTTATTTATGGTTTGATGGAGCCTTAATAAACGAAACAGATCTTTTTATCATTAATATAAACTAAACCGATTGCTAATCGATTGATTTTTTAAAAACTAATAACAAGCTTTAATATTTGTTTTCACTTTTAACATTCCGAATAATTATTAGGTACACTCGTACATTATGTATTTCCCGTTATTTTTTTGGTAGATTAAAAGTAAAAGATGAAATCGGCAAAAACACAGGTAATTAAAACATAAATTCTGTCACTTCATTAAAATAATTTTCCCAACTATTTTATAATTATTCAAACTTTCAAGTATCAAATTTAGCGTACGTATATGGTCGAGGCTAGAAATTCTCGCTTCAAGGTCCCTGGGCCGATTGCGTTAAAACGGAAGTTATGTTACTTGTTTTTATGTATACTTTGAAGATAGCTTTCATACATGACAGATATCGACAACGTTAATTATGCACAATTTGATTGTTAATATATCGCTTCAGACGTTAAAATTTTTTTTTTTTCATTTTTATAAAAGACCCTTTTATGAACCCTTTATTTCAATTTCATCAAGAAAGGCCGTTTTACGAGTGAACTACCTTAATTTAAGGACAGGGTTTTTCCAAAATGTACTTTTCAAAAGAAAAAAACCCGTTTACATCTTAATTTTTATTTATTTATTTTTTTTGCTATTTCAGGCAAAAAATTCAAACTGCAATAGCAGAATCATTTGGAATAGATGTAAATAGAATATTTTTGACGCATCCTACATTTTTTTCAAGACTGAATAATAAGGATCCAGTTACTGCACACGATGAATATTGGCATGTTCATGTTGATAAGGTAAGCAGGAATAACATCTTATTACGCTGATTGTAAAGTCTGTGACACTTAGAATATCTAGAGAAGCATTAGTTTGGTTTTTGCTTTCTGTATTTAGAAATGTGTCATCAAGTTATTATTTTTTAAAAATAATTAAATTTATGAGATTATTAAGTATTTTTAAATTTATATGTTTATAGATATTACCTAATTTTTGTAGTATTATTCTCCAGGGGCGCAACTGGGTGACCTAAGATGCCCTCCTTCCTCAAATCAAAGAGGCTCAAACTACTTACATTTTTTTAAAATTATACCTAACCAAGGCTTAGAGGTAACTGTCCGATCAAGAAGGGTTTTTATCATTTGAATAGAAACATAGAATGGGATTTTAAAATAGACCTAAAAAATATACAAATAACTTGCAGTAAAACGTGTAAAGCCGGCATTAAATAAAATACCCTAAAAATTGTCGCCTTGAAATTTTCTGGACTTTGGTCCAGGTCCCGGGGGTATAGCGAACTGAGCCTGCTCAGCCCCATAGGCCTTTTCATCATGTGACAAGCGCAAGCGCAGTCGCCATGTTGAAATAGCGGCAATTCAAAAGTTTCGTACTGTTTTTTTCACAATGGCGGGGAAAGCAGAATTTCCAATTAAATCATCGTTGATGGTGCTTCACTGAAAAATTTAGTTGAAGCCCATAATTGTAAAATTAAAAAGGTGGCTCAAATGTCATGGGCGTCCTCAAAAAGGAAAAAAAAGAAGCGATTGAGAGGTTAGGCATCATTACTTCTTTACTATACAAAAGTATCTATAAATTTTTTTTTAATTTTGGGCCCACCACATAAATACAATTGTTATATTGTTAAAAAAATTTTTTTGATTTAAATGATTTATACGTGTATCACTCTTACATACTTTTAAAAACACCGTTCTTTTTTCCTTTTTTACTAATAAAAATAATCGTTTAAAAAAAAAATTTTTTCTAATTAAATTTTTTTTCTTTATTTTGTATTTCTTTTTTTCAATAACTATACGTTCTTTAGAGTTTTTTATTTTAATGTATGGTTTACAGGCCCTTTAAATGCTTAGTTTAACAAAAACAGTACGAAAAAATGGCTTGATCTGACGCATGCGCACAAAACAAATTGTGATGAAAAGGCCTATAGGCCTTTTCATCATGTGACAAGCGCAAGCGCAGTCGCCATGTTGAAATAGCGGCAATTCAAAAGTTTTGTACTGTTTTGATCTACAATGGCTGGGAATGCAGTATTATCTCCACAATTAAATCATCGTTGACGGTGCTTCACTGATTTATAATCCAGTTGAAGCCCATAATTGTACGCAATTAAAAAGGTGGCTCAAATGTCATGGACTTCCTCAAAAAGGGAAAAGAAGTGAGCTGATTGAGAGGTTAGGCATCATTACTTCTTTACTATAAAAAAAGTATCTATAATTTTATTCTAATTAGGCCTACCACATATATACAATTATTATATTGTTATATAAAATAATATGTATTGTATTTAAATGATTTATAACGTGTATCACTCTTACATACTCCATAAAAACACCGCTTCGTCGTTCCTTTTCGTACTGATATAATAATAATCGATTAAAAAAACTTATTTGCTAATTAAGGCACTTTTTTCTTTATTTTCGTATTTCTTTTTTTTTTAATAACTATACTTTCTTTAGTATTTTTTTATTTTAATTATGTGTTTACAGGCCCTTTAACATGCTTGTTTACAAAAAACAGTACGAAAAAAATGGCTGATACTGACGCATGCGCACAAAAAAATTGTGATGAAAAGGCCTATTGACCCCTTCTTCTTCTTCTTCTTCTTCTTCTTCTCTTCTTCTTCTTCCTGGGAGCCGTCTTTCACTACCGGAGGCAGCGCAACCTCTTGGACTTTTTGTGCCTAATCTCCCATTGTCTGTTATACCAAACCTCCCATTAGTCTTGTTCCTTCTACAAGTCTGTATAAACCCGAGACTGGTTGGTTGATATATTCCTGTTGGCTCATTTTCGGTTGCCCAAATAATGCCTGTCTTTTGTGATTTAACGCTTCACATGCACACAGTATGTGGTAGGCTGTTTCTTCCCCCTCGTCGCACAATCTGCAACTTGGGTCCCCATTGTATGAGCCTATCTTGTGTAGGTGTCTTCTTAGGTTATCGTGCTCTGTTAGCAACCCTACTGTTATGCGAAGTCTTTTCCTACTTTGTCTTAGTAGTTCTTCCTTTGTTCTTTTGGATGGGCCCCTTAATTATGCACTGGCGTAGGTAAAGGGGGAGGTAGAGGGGGTAATAACCTCCCCCCCAGGAATGTTAAAAAAATATTTTAGGTTCTAAAAATTTTTCTTTTCCATGTCTTACTCTACTGAGGTTTTCCCACTATTCCTCTTGTTTGTTTGGAAACACTTCCTGGTTTGCCCTCGTGCTGTGGTTTTGGTCACTCTAAGGACAGGTTCTGGCCCAAAGTATGGTGTGGATGATCCATGTCTCGCTAGCTCAGCCGCTTTTTCGTTGCCTTCTTTTCCCGAACCACAGGAGAGTTACTCTGTTGCGTTCTCCCAGAACTTCCAGTTCTTTTTGGCATTCCCATGTGTGTCCCTAGTGACGCTTGGCTGTTTGTTATTATGCAGAACTGCTTGTTTTTGTAAGCCCTCCTGGTATTTTATTTTGCACAGTGCAGTGAAGCATAATATTTCTGTTTGAACTACAGTACTGTGTGTTCCTAGTGGAATGGAGAATTGTGAATTCCTCATTTCACTGTACACGCCCGTTCCAGTTCCCTGCTCGGTTTTGGAACCATCCGTATACCAGATGATGTCTCCAACCGTGCCGGGGAGATCGGGTTGCTGCCACTCACTTCGATCTGGAATTTTTACCTCGAAGTTTTTGTTAAATGAGTATTGGGGAATCATCTGGTCTGTTCTCTCGTCCAGGATGTTGCCGCCAACCTGACTTTTTATGTTGTCGTGTACCAAACTGGCGTAGACACCAGTTGGTTTTTGTTGCAGTCGGAAGTAGCTCTCCTGTGGGTACCAGGACATTCGGGAAGGCAACTAAAAAGCGGATGAGCTAGCGAGACATGGATCATCCACACCATACTTTGGACCAGAACCTGCCCTTGGAGTGACCAAAATTACAGCACGAGGGCAAACAAGGAAATGGATCCGAAACAAACACAAGGGATACTGGGAGAACCTCGGTAGAATAAGACATGGAAAGGGCTTCATAAGGGGCCCATCCAAAAGAACGAAGGAAGAACTTAGATAACCTAAGAGGACACCTACACAAGATAGGCTCATACAATGAAGACCCAAGTTGCAGAATGTGCGACGAGGGGGAAGAAACAGCCTACCATATCCTGTGCGAATGTGAAGCATTAAATCACAAAAGACAGGCATTATTTGGGCAACCGAAAATGAGCCCACAGGAATATATCAACCAACCAGTCTCGGGGTTATACAGACTTGTAGAAGGAACAAGACTAATGGGAAGATTTGTATGAAAGACAATGGGACATTAGGCACAAAAAGCCCAAGAGGCTGCGCTGCCTCCGGTAGTGAAAGACGGCTCTCAGGAAGAAGAAAAAGAAGAAGCTAATTCTTGCCTCTCCTATCACTATAAGGTTAAGTGGTGGAAGGTCTAAAAGACATTCCATGGCTGCTGTTGGGGTTGTTTTAATTGCTCCTGTTATAGCTAAGCAGCAAGTCTCTGTAACAGCAGTTCTTGGTCGCATTTTTGTGCACCATACCAGTAATGCGTATTATCATGGGCCTTACCACCATGGTGTATCCCCTATTGGCAACTATGAACGTTATACTTTGGGACCATGACCGAAGTGGTCCCATTTTCTAAAAAAGTTGTGGCGAGTAATCACAACAAAAATATACTAAAACATGAATCCGCCAAAAAAACTATAGAACATATTTACCTTACTGTTGTTGATTTTGTGACTTGACTTTGTAATTTTAGTAGGCAACGGCCATACCACGTTGGTCCACCAGTTCTCGTTCGATCACTGAAGTTAAGCGACGTCGGGCACGGTTAGTACTTGGATGGGTGACCGCTTGGGAACACCGTGTGTCGTTGCCTATTTTTTTCTTTTTTTATTAGGAGCGAGAAATAATATGTAGTATTAAAAACTGTAAAATTAATTTTCAATTTTTTTATTTGTAATTCACCAAATTATATCTTAAATTGTAATGGATATTTAAACAGCTCTCACAAAAACGATGGTTAAATTTAACATATAAGTTGATTTTCTGACTTGACTTTATAATTTTAGTAGGCAACGGCCATACCACGTTGGTCCACCAGTTCTCGTTCGATCACTGAAGTTAAGCGACGTCGGGCACGGTTAGTACTTGGATGGGTGACCGCTTGGGAACACCGTGTGTCGTTGCCTATTTTTTTCTTTTTTTATTAGGAGCGAGAAATAATTTGTAGTATTAAAAACAGTAAAATTAATTTTCAATTTTTTATTTGTAATTCACCAAATTATATCTTAATTTGTAATGGATATTTAAACAGCTCTCACAAAAACGTTGGTTAAATTTAACATATAAGTTGATTTTCTGACTTGACTTTATAATTTTAGTAGGCAACGGCCATCCACTTGTCCACCAGTTCTCGTTCGATCACTGAAGTTAAGCGACGTCGGGCACGGTTAGTACTTGGATGGGTGACCGCTTGGGAACACCGTGTGTCGTTGCCTATTTTTTTTCCTTTTTTTATTAGGAGCGAGAAATAATATGTAGTATTAAAAACTGTCAAATTAGTTTTCAATTTTTTTATTTGTAATTCACCAAATTATATCTTAAATTGTAATGGATATTTAAACAGCTCTCACAAAAACGATGGTTAAATTTAACATATAAGTTGATTTTCTGACTTGACTTTATAATTTTAGTAGGCAACGGCCATACCACGTTGGTCCACCAGTTCTCGTTCGAGTCGTGTTCGCGCTGTGCAGTGAGGTGTACGTGCTTCTGCCGCATCTCGCCCGCAGCCTGAACAACAAAAAACAACATTCCAAAGATTCTTAGCATTGCAAATCCTTTTATCAACAAACCTACTACAGATAGTCGAGCCTTTAATATTACTTTTTATTTTTGGAAGGATTTATTATTTATTTATCTTTTCTTAAATTACACAACATTACGACATTAAAAACACATAGACAAAAGCTCCGTCCAATATGAGCACACCTGGGGGTGCTAATAGCACCCCACAGGACCAGTACCAATCGACATACGAAAACATGGATGACGACGACCAGCGAAGTACGTCAAGCAAAGCGCCAGCAACCAAAGACACTAAAAGAAAAAGCAGCCCGAAAATCAAAAGTCCTTATAGTCCATTATAAGGATATATGTCTCCAATATGCAGATAAATGCGAAACCTGCAGGAAATATTGCGATGGACCTGACGACGACAAAGCGAAAGAATACGCTGGAAAACACCTACAAATAATGCATAAACACAAAACAGCAAAGGAGGTAGTCAAAAACACCTAAATCTGCAAACACCAGAAAACACTGATGCAGAAACTACCTTTGACTTTACTAACTTTGCACCTACACCAACCCCACCAATACAGGAGTCGGGAATTCAACCACAAGCTCACCCTTAATAGCTTTTCAAGGAGCATTCGGAAAAACACACCCTCAACCTCTCAACATACTGACAGATCAAGAAAAAGACAAAACTAACATCGAAATAGAAGAAACAGAACAAATGGAAATAAACACAGGCGACACAACACAAACATTAAATTCAAAGAAGCGACAGCACCCCGAAAATTTTCCCGAAAACACCCCACATGACAAAACGTCAAAAATTGACTTTAGTCAATTTTTAGAGCCAAAACGAATTTACACAGCTAAAATACCCATTAAGAATAGATTTGATCCACTCCAAACCAATGAAGAGGACGAAGAACCCGAAGATAACGAAAACACACAAGATCAACAAGAAGAAGACCCACACTCACAAAATACACAAAACAGCACCAGAAACCCACCCTCACAATCAAGAAATAACTACAAACATCAAATAATCAGAGGCAAACACCAAACGCCAAGAAAAAACAAACAAACCACCCCCAATTATAATGCAAGGGTAGTAACTGACAAGACAGGGCAGAAAGCATGCACCAACAGTTACGACAAAACTTGAAAAAAGGGTATACTACAACATATGCCAAAAACACAACGATAATTCAAGCAAACGACCTAGAGGAATACCGAGATTTCACCAAGAAGCTACAAGAAAATCCAAACACGTACTGGCATACGTATTCAACAACGCAAGATAGAACACACGCTTTTATGATAAGAGGGTTAGACAACCGACCTGAAGAAGAAGAAATAAAATACCAACTTATGAATGAACATGGCATAGAAGCCAAAAAGGTGTTCGAAATCAAAAATAGCTACCGACCACTATATATGGTAGTAACTGGGCCAGAAGTGACTCTGAAAAAATTGCAGCAAATTAGGTACCTTAATAATATATCCGTTAAATGGGAGCGAAGAATGAATACCAAGCCGATAATTCAATGCAAACGCTGCCAGCAGTGGGGGCACGCGACGACCTACTGCTACAGAGCGCCGCGATGCCTGCACTGTGGGGGAAACCACTTGACAAAGGACTGCACCAATCCAGAAACCATATGCTGTTCCAACTGCGGACAAAAACACAAGTCAAATGATGAAAACTGCCCTGTTTTCAAGTTCAAATTATCAAAAATACAACAAAATAATCTGAAAAACTCAATCCAGTACAAAGACGCGCCACCACCAACGACGAATGCATGGAAAACGGCCAGGGCAAGTGGCCCATCTATAGCCAGGGCAAGTAGCTATAACCAGGCCAACCAATCAACCCAAGCAGCTGAAGCCACCCACCTACAAAGCAGCGAGTTTCCACCCCTAGGAAAGAGACAGACAAGCCATATAGAGACACAAAACTCCCAACAAATGAATATTACGCAGGTTAGTGACCTTACAAACGCCATAAAAAGCCTAAATGATTTAAACATGTCTGAAATAGTAAGATTTATAACTGATTTCCACAAAAAAGTAACATCATGCACAACAAAATTAGAAAGAGCTATAGCAATATTAGAATTTGTAAGCAACAACTTAGAAAATTATAATATATAAAAATTTAAACATTTCATGCTGGAATGCCAATGGTTTAAAAAATAAGATAGGAGAATTGATATACTTTTTATCACAATTCAAAATTGACATAATGATAATCACAGAAACCAAGTTTGACAATACAAACAAACTAAAATTACGTAACTACAACATTTACAGACTTGACAGAAATCAAAGGGGAGGAGGTGTAGCGCTTTTAATTAAGCATAATATACCACATGTGCCACTAGCTCCCGTTCAAACGCTTATAGAGTGTGTCTCTATTAAGCTAAAGAACGGGCAATCATTAGTGGCTGCTACGCTAAACCGAACCTAAGATTTAACGACCAAGACTTGGACAATATATTTAACCAGGGAGCCAAAGTACTGATACTTGGTGACCTGAATGCTCGACATAATCTATGGCACAACCGTAGAAATAACAGAAACGGATCTGTGATTTATGATTATGCCATAGAGAATGACATACAAATACTGACGACAGACAAACCGACACACTACCCGATGAATGGTATGTCACCAACATACATAGATATCGGGCTAAACAAAAACATACTTAACTTACCTGACATACAAACACTTGACGAACTCTCGTCTGATCATCTACCCCTACTACTTTGTTGGGGAGATCAGAGGGAGGTAGACAACGAACGAACAATTTGGTCCTACAAAAACGCAGACTGGAGGCAGTTTAGAGACATATTAAACAACAAAACAACTATTAATAATAAAATAGAAAATCCGACACAACTCGAACAAGAAGTTCAAAAATTAACAGAAAACCTTCAGTCTGCTAGAGATAGGATAGCCATAAAAATAAAAATACAAGACAAAGAAGACAAAATACCGGACGATATCGCCACTCTAATCAGATTTAAAAATAATCTGAGAAAAAGGTGGCAAAGACTTAGACAGAGACAAGACGGATGGCGATTGCAAGAAATGCAAAGAACCATCCGTCAAAAAATAAACGAACATAAAAATAAGGCTTGGTCGGAGGTCTTAGAGAACTTGTCAGTGCAAGATAATTCTCTTTGGCGTCTGACCAAACGTCTTAGAAACAAATTTAACAAGATACCGACTATAAATAGTGGAGAACCACAAACAGACGCACAGAAAGCAAACCGACTAGCTGACTATTTGGAGAGTATCTATAACACTACCCCAAATAGCAGTGACGAACACAACGAAATAACCACCTTGGTTAATTCCGTAATCCACCAGAAATACCCCATACCCCCATCAATCCTACCTAAAATCTTTATCAGGCCAAAGGATCTTATTAAAATAATAACTCAACTTCCCAATAATAAAGCTCCAGGCCCTGACGGGATTGCCAACATCCTTATCAAAAACATCCCCACCAAAACCCTTGTACAGCTTGTATATATTATAAATAGTACAATATACCTGCAACACTTTCCACAAATATGGAAAGAAGCGATTATAGTACCACTACTAAAACCGGGAAAAAATCCCAGATTGCCAGAGTCATATAGTCACAGAAAAAGCTGTTCTTTTTAAATTTAAAAATTATTTTGATTCTAACTTCCCAAATGAACAATTTGGATTCCGAGATAGCCACAATACTACAATGCTAATTTTTAGAGTACTACAGGAGGCATTAAATAAAATTAATAATAAAGAAAATACCGTGTTATTGGCCCTCGATATTAAGAGAGCCTTTGACACGGTGTGGCACAATGGCTTAATATATAAGCTTATAAAAATACATAAATTACCAATGTATTTGGTTACATTACTACATTCATATATAAGTAACAGAAAATTTCAAGTGAAAGTGGAAAACACACTATCTACAATGAGAAAAACACATGCAGGGGTGCCGCAAGGCACTGTATTGTCACCAAAACTTTATAATTTATATACAGCTGACATGCCCAAATATCCCTCAACTAAGGTGGCACTTTTCGCCGACGATGCGCTAATATATTCGCACTCGTTCGCTGCAAACGTAGCCAAGACACACATACAGTACCACCTCCACTATTTAAAACCTTGGTATGAAAAATGGAAAATTAATATAAATGAAGAAAAGAGTGAATGTTTAATTTTAACTAAAAAGATTACAAACAACAAAATTAATGTACCAATTAAAATTAATAATAGCTACCTAATACCTCAAAATACCCTTAAGTACCTAGGTGTCATCATAGATGCACGCTTATCCTTTAAACAACATATTAACCATGTATTGCATAGAGCATATGCAGCAATGCATGCACTCTATGCAATGCTTTGTCCTAGATCCAGTCTTTCACCCCAAAACAAACTGATCATTTACAAGCAAATGATCAGACCAATACTAACATACGCGTCTCCAGTATGGTGCAGCATCTCTGACACACAGATGACTCGCCTTCAGAGATATCAAAACAAAATACTAAGATGTGTAACATCCTCAGGGCGCTATGTGAGAATAGACGACCTGCACAATATGACAGAAATGCCAAGAATTAGTGAATTCATATATGAAACAGCTATTAAATTTTATAAAAAGCAAACAGCAGGATCTATTCTCACAAGAAATCTTACAAATTTAAGATCACATCACGAAATGAAACACAAACCATTATACTGGAGGCTACCGTTTTACTACGGGGATGAAGACTGATTCCTTTCGCTCCCATCCCATACCCCTAAACCTCACCCCAAAAACCCGGTACTGTATGAAGAAATGTAAAAATAAAAATAAAATAAGTAATGTTTACATTTCAGAAAAAATTTAAAAGAATGAATGTGAATGGAAAATATGTATGAATGATTACCATGATAGGAAAATTATGAATCGGGATGAATGAAAACACCAAGGTTGACTAAAACTTGGTTTCAAGCGCACCGCCTACATGTACCTGATGCAAATCAAGTAGGTTTTTCCCTATCTTTTTCCTACAAAAGCCATACAAAACAAAATCTTTATAACACTTAAAACAAAATTTTCCACAAGCTTATCCAAGCACACTCTATACATAGGCGTTTGTAAGGTCACCCGGGAAACGTCCCAAATAATTCTAAATTTAAAAGCGTTATATTTACCAAAGGGGACCAACAACTGTCCTCGGCCCCTCTCGGCTTGCCTGTCTCCCTGAGTCCTGAATAAGGAAAACTGGGAGAAATTGAATATGTATATAGTATTGTAAATATAATGTTCCTGTAAATATTTTAAGTTATGAATAAAGCGATATTTAGTTGAGTTGAGTTGAGTTGAGTTCTCGTTCGATCACTGAAGTTAAGCGACGTCGGGCACGGTTAGTACTTGGATGGGTGACCGCTTGGGAACACCGTGTGTCGTTGCCTATTTTTTTCCTTTTTTATTATTAGGAGCGAGAAATAATATGTAGTATTAAAAACTGTAAAATTAGTTTTCAATTTTTTTATTTGTAATTCACCAAATTATATCTTAAATTGTAATGGATATTTAAACAGCTCTCACAAAAACGATGGTTAAATTTAACATATAAGTTGATTTTCTGACTTGACTTTATAATTTTAGTAGGCAACGGCCATACCACGTTGGTCCACCATTTTTTTTTTTTTTTTTTTTTTTTTTTTTTTTTTTTTTTTTTTTTTTTTTTTTTTTTTTTTTTTTTTTTTTTTTTTTTTTTTTTTTTTTTTTTTTTTTTTTTTTTTTTTTTTTTTTTTTTTTTTTTTTTTTAATTCAAAAAATTATACTTAATTTAACTGATATTTCAGAAAAATCAGCTCTCAAACCTGTTTGGTTGAAAATGAACAATAGAGGATTAATTCGACTTATTTATAATTTTGTAAACATTATTGAGTTTGGCGTATCCTAAGTTAAAGAGTCGAGTTATATTGGATGGGTGACGTTGGGAAGACCTGTTGTTATTTTATTTTATTAAAGCTGAAATAACTTTATTAGAAAGAAAATATTAAATTTTTTTGTTTCCCAATTTTTTAATTTAATGGGATTTAAAAGTTACAAGTTGAGTAAATTTTCGACTTCAGATTTTCTGACTTGACTTAATGTTAAAAAGCCATCCACGTTGTCCAAGTTTTTGTTCGATCTAATTAGCGATCGGCAGTTAGTACTTGGATGGGTGACCGCTTGGGAAGACCGTGTGTCGTTGTCTATTTTTTACATTTTTTTATTAGGAGCGTGAAATAACTTGTAGTATTAAAAACAGTAAAATTAATTTTAAATTTTTTATTTGTAATTCACCAAATTATATCTTAATTATAATGGATTTTTAAACAGCTCTTACAAAAACGATGGTTAAATTTAACATACCAGGTGTTGCTCCGCCGAGCGGGACATAGGGAATCCAATATAAATTTTGAAGTAGTCAAATATTGGCTCCCCTAATTATTTTAGAAAAAAATGCTATTAGGATTTATTGAAGAGCACAATAAGTTCCACCCAAAATGAAAATTTGAGCATTTTTTAACCAACCAGTAAAGAGTAAACTGCTTAAATACTTCTGCAACTTAGTATCTCATTATGCACCCTGTACTCTAGAAATCAATAATAAAAACACCATATCGATTTATCAGTGACAATTTAGATCATTAATTTATAATGTCATTTGCCAAAACTGAACAATTTTATACGGGAATTTCAAAAAGAATCCTCGCATTTCATTTTAGTTTACAGCTAATTCCAACACATGCACTCACAGTTACGCAAGACAATAAAACAAATTTGTCTACATTTAGAAATCAATTTATGACAAAAATATCAGGATTTAATCAAATGCTCAAATATTCCTCCATTAACTGCCAGACAATAACCCAAATGATTATAAAACTCATTTCTTACGTTGGATAGTTGGTACATCGATTTTCTGGCACATTCAGCGGAAATAGCATTCCTTGGCGAAAGATCCGGAGACCTGGCTGGCCAAGATATTGCGTGGTTCGGGCCTATGATGTCGTTATTAAATGCGTTGTTCAAGTATTCGCGCACAGCTCTGGTACTGGGGCTGGGCGCCATCCATTTGATCCAAATATCTTGATTTTCACGAGCAAGGTTGTTCAAAGCAGGCAAAATTTGTTCCTCTAAAAGTTCCAGAAAGTACTCCGCATTCAAATTTCGGTCAAGGAAAAATGGTCCAAGGATATGGTGGCCGAAAATTCCCGCCAAAACATTAATATTTTGTAAAGAACCTCTGTCAGTGTTTGTCCTCTCCATCATCTCAAAGCAAAATTCCTGTCGTCATATTTCGTCTCCGTCTCTTAATTCTTGGTGTCTTTCGTACTTGTAAGCGTGGTATTTACATCTTTTTAAAATTCGAGATATTGTGGTGTGGTCTTGTCCAGTAATGTCTTCCAGTTGTCTCGTGCTAATGTTTCCTTCGGCCTCCTCTACACAAAGTATCACGTCCAAATCCCTCTCGTTTTGTACAATTTGCTCTGATTTTCCGTCGATTTTCTTCACATTTGCAATTATTGATTACTGTCCTGTAGTTTCAAATTTTTTATCGTCTTCTATTGTCATTTATTGGTATTGGCCTATTGGAAAAATAGGCTGCAAACATGTCCCCTACTCTTCGATAACTATTTCCCTGATAAAACCATTTTATAATTAGTAGTTCATTATTTAAAAATGATGTGACATTGATCTGACAACTTGAGAGTAAGAGGTTAAATAATTTTTCTGGTATTTTATTATAAACTTCTAATAATACAGGGCGCGTAAGAAGATAGGAGATTCGTAACTTATTTTAGCATTTATCTCGCGGACTGAGAAGAGCTGAAATTTGTACACTGGGTACAACTTTTCGTGCTCTTTAAAAGATCCTTATAATATTTTCTTCTAAAATAATTAGGGGAGCCAATATTGGACCACTTCAAAATTTACATGGGATTCCCTATGTCCCGCTCGACGGAGCAACACCCGGTATAAAGTTGATTTTCTGACTTGATTTTATAATTTTAGTAGGCAATAGCCTTACAATGTAAAAATTATCTTCCCTCGCCCCCTTGGGATTATTGTTTCTTCAAAACGGAGCAACTTAGAAAAAAATTGTACCATTTATCCAAAAAAAATTCGCTCGTCTTCGGTGGCGTGCAGAAAGTAAAATAAAAATGTATAAAATTAGAAATGGCTGTAAAATATATATTTTTAAAGATGTTGAAACGAAATTTCGGTTGGGATAGTTGTGGTTAGTTGTGGTTAGTTGTGGTTCGTACTTGTAAGCGTGGTATTTACATCTTTTTAAAATTCGAGATATTGTGGTGTGGTCTTGTCCAGTAATGTCTTCCAGTTGTCTCGTGCTAATGTTTCCTTCGGCCTCCTCTACACAAAGTATCACGTCCAAATCCCTCTCGTTTTGTACAATTTGTCTCTGATTTTCACGTCGATTTTCTTCACATTTGCAATTATTGATTACTGTGCCTGTAGTTTCAAATTTTTTTTATCGTCCGTTCTATTGTCGATTTACTTGGTATTGGCCTATTGGGAAAATAGGCTGCAAACATTCCCCTACTCTCGATAACTATTTCCCTGAAAAAACCTTTTTTATAATTAGTAGTTCATTATTTAAAAATGATGTGACATTGATCTGACAACTTGAGAGTAAGAGGTTAAATAATTTTTCTGGTATTTTATTATAAACTTCTAATAATACAGGGCCGTAAGAAGATAGGAGATTCGTAACTTATTTTAGCATTTATCTCGCGGACTGAAAGAGCTGAAATTTGTACACTGGGTACAACTTTTCGTGCTCTTTAAAAGATCCTTATAATATTTTCTTCTAAAATAATTAGGGGAGCCAATATTGGACCACTTCAAAATTTACATGGGATTCCCTATGTCCCGCTCGACGGAGCAACACCCGGTATAAAGTTGATTTTCTGACTTGATTTTATAATTTTAGTAGGCAATAGCCTTACAATGTAAAAATTATCTTCCCCTCGCCCCGCCTACTGGATTTATTGTTTCTTCAAAACGGAGCAACTTAGAAAAAAAATTGTACCATTTTATCGTTAAAAAAAAATTCGCTCGTCTTCGGTGGCGTGCAGAAAGTAAAATAAAAATGTATAAAATTAGAAATGGCTGTAAAATATATATTTTTAAAGATGTTGAAACGAAATTTCGGTTGGGATAGTTTATTACAACACACCAAAATGTATAGTGTTACAAAAAAAAGTTATAAGAAATTAAAATTTTTAAATGTAATATGTTCTATAGACATTATTGCAATTAGGAAAAAATATTCTTGGGGCTATTGTATATTTATATATAGTTTTTAAAAAAATATATTATTGCATTATTTGATTCAAGTAATAAAGGTTTGTCGAGTACCTAAGCAAGAAAAACATTTTTTTTAATATGTTGCAGGTATCCGAGTTCAATAAAACTTATATCAGATAAATCTACAGACCAAGTGCTATTTTTCAGAAGTTAGTGAGAGTGGTCGCTCTGTTAGAACTCACTAATAATAGCCAAGAAAATAATATTTTTATTAAAAAAATTATTTAATATTAGTAAAATATTTTTTTTTGATTTTTTTGCAAGTTTTGAGTGATTTGGGATTCAAATGAAAAAATAAATTATATATTATAAAAAAAAAAAATCACATTAATAAAAATATATTTTTTCATATTTCCTAACTTCTTGTCAAAATTACATTTTTTAAACAATAATAATTAAAAAAGGGCCTTTTTTCGTTTTTTTTTTAATATAACAAAAAGTACTGGCTACATCACTTTACTCATACAAGACCGTTTGTAGAGAATTTAAAAACCTACAAAATGGGTTTTGAAAAATCCCGATCCGACCATTGTTCACCGAGAAAGGCCGGAAAAACGATTAAAAAAGACCTTTTTTCAAAATTTTGTATCTCCGTTAATTTTTAATATTAAGGGCTGATTTTTTGGGAAATGATAGTCAATAACAAATACTTTGAGCTGCCGAAAGATAAAAATTGTCGCATGAATAGTTTTTATTTAATCGCACTATAAACAAATTAGGCCCTAATCTTGCAAGTGCCGTGAATATTAGGCAAATGGTCCGATTTGAATTTTTAAAACGGCTTTTTAAAGTCGAGATTAAAACCTACAAATTGTATATCTTAAGGCGTGTATTCATTGACGAGCTGCAGCTGTAACTGCAACCGTTACAGCAACCAAATTCGACGAACCGCGGGTTGTCGGTTTTCAGGACGATCACAAAGAAATGCACAGTTGGTTCGTGGACGTCGATGAGTGTAGTTCGTCAGTGTATACGTTCGCCTTGTAACAGGAACATAAACATGAACTGGGATGACGAAAAAGTTCTTCTACTAATTGAAGCATACAAAAACATGCCTATAATATGGAGTCCAAAAAACAAAGACTATTATAAAAAGCAATTAAAAGAAGACGCTTAGACCGAAATAGGTTCTGCAATGGGCACAAACGGAGACAACTGCAAGAAAAAGATGGTCACAATATTAGCATCCTGGAGAAGAGAAAAATCAAAAGAGGGTAAAAGTCGAGGTACTGGAAAAGATAATTTTAATTGGAAATTACTTCTCTTCTTATCGACATTGTTCGCAAACTCACTGGGAACACTGCGGATCAAGAGGTTCGCGAAGAAACAAAACCGTGTACATTCACAGCGAACTTGATACAGTAACGATTGCAGTTACAGTTGCAGCTCTTCAATGAGTACACGCCTTTACATTTTCATATAAGTTTGGAGAACATTGTTAAAAATGCTAGTGAAACCAGCGCGTCGAGCGAAAATTCGCGACCGTGACGTACTGAGTCGACCGTGGAGGGGGCACCCAGCAGCGAATATACGTCTCGGTCGCGAATTTTCGCTCGACGCGCTGGATTCACAAGCTGTTTTAACAATGTTCTCCAAATTTATATGAAAATGTGAGATATACAATTTGTAGCTTTTAATCTCGACTTTAAAAAGCTGTTTTAAAAATTCTAATCGGACTATTTGCCTAATATTCACGGCACTTGCAAGATAAGGGCCTAATTTGTTTATAGTGCGATTGAATAAAAACTATTAATACGACAATTTTCATCTTTCGGCAGCTTAAAGTATATGTTATTGACTAGCATTTCCCAAAAAAATCAGCCCTTAATATTGAAAATTAACGGAGATAATAATTTTTGAAAAAAGGTCTGATTTAGGTAAGCGTTTTTCCGGCTTTTCTCGGTGAAACATGGTGGAATCGGAATTATTCAAAAACCATTTTGTAGGTTTTTGAATTCTCTACATACGGTCTTTTATGAGTAAAGTGATTTAGCCAGTACTTTTTGTTATATTAAAAAAAAAAAACGAAAAAAATGCCCTTTTTTAATAAGTATTGTTTTAAAACATTGGCTGGATTTTTGATTTTAGTAATCTACAGGTTATTCCGGAAGTTATGGCGCAGTCAGATATCTGTTAACATTAATTACAAAAATAACCTTTTTTTTTGCTATAATGATTGGACTATGGTCCCAGTGTCATTAAGGTATGTACACACCGAAAAAACAAACAAGAACAAATATTCGTTCTTGTTCACCTTGTTTGTATGTGTTCTTTGTTTATTGTTCGCGTAATTTTGTCTACATAGCGCAATCAAATATTTGTTCACTCTCGTTTGGCCAGTTGGAAAAGTTATGGATGACGACGAACAAAATTTATTTCTCTTTAGATATGTAAACACCGAAAAAACAAACAAAAACAAACATTCGTTCTTGTTCACTTTCTTTGTTTGTTTTTTGTTTATTGTTCGCTTTTTCTGTCTATATAGAGCAACCAACTGTTTGTTTACTCTTGTTCGACTAGTTGGAATAATTATGGATGACCATAAAAACAAAAATTGTCTTTGATGTACCGACGTCCACCGGAACATGTGCGAACAAGAACAAACAAACGTTTGTTCGCCGTTTTAACTGTCTACACTGAAGAAAAACGTTTGTTCGCCGATGTTTGTTCTTGTTTGTTTTTCGGTGTGTACATACCTCGAACATGTATGAACAAGAACAAACGAACGTTTGATCGCGTTTTCACTGTCTACACTAAAGAAAAACGTTTGTTCGCTGATGTTTGTTCTTGTATGTTTTTTCGGTGTGTACATACCTTTAGGATAATCCATTTATTTAAACTAAATGCCTTATAACAATCTAATGAGCGATGGGTTCAGTGTTGTTTTCTTTTTTTTTTCAGCATACTTATGAGTCTTTTCATTACACCTCTCTTCTTTACCTCAACGACTATGGACAAGATTTTCAAGGTGGGCGTTTTATTTACCTGGATAATATAGAGTCACCTCGTGCAAATGTATCGGTGGAACCACGTAAGGGTAGAGTGTCTATGTTCACATCTGGGGCGGAAAACCCACATTTCGTTGAAAGGGTAAGGAGAGTTATACTGTTTTCGTACTTGTTATTTAAGATATTTTATTGTTGCGTGCTAGAATTGTATTATTATTTTTTTAAAAACATATTATTTTTTTTATCCATTGCAGTAACGGAGATTGAAGCTACACAGTTATCTTTGTTTAATAATGTCCCACCCAAAACACTTATGTAAAATCAGAGCTGGGTGAAAATCGAATCCAGGAATCGATTCTTTTTTAAGGATGGGAAGGCTGGAATCGATTTCTTTTTAGAAGGATCCGATTCCAAAAGGAATCGATTTCTTATGTTTCTAATTTGGGACAAATCGGTTTATAAATGCCAAAATTAATTTCAAATTTACAAATTTTGACCTAGTACCCTTCTTCTTCTTTTTTCTTCCCTGGGAGCCGTCTTGATTAACTACCGGAGGCAGCGCAGCCTCATGGGCTTTTTGTGCCTAATCTCCCATTGTCTTTTATATCAATCCTCCCATTAGTCTTGTTCCTTCTACAAGTCTGTATAACCCCGAGACTGGTTGGTTGATATACATCCTGTGGGCTCATTTTCGGTTGCCCAAATAATGTCTGTCTTTTGTGATTCAATGCTTTACATTCGCACAGGATATGGCAGGCTGTTTCTTCCCCCTCGTCGCACATTCTGCAACTTGGGTCCCCATTGTATGAGCCTATCTTGTGTAGGTGTCCTCTTAGGTTATCATGCCCTGTTAGCAACCCTACTGTTATGCGACGTCTTTTCCTACTTTGTCTGAGTAGTTCTTCCTTCGTTCTTTTGGATGGGCCTCTTATGAAGCTTTTTCCATGTCTTATTCTACTGAGGTTTCCCCAGTATTCTTCGTATTTGTTTCGGATCCATTCCCTGGTTTGCCCTCGTGCTGTGGTTTTGGTCACTCCAAGGGCAGGTTCTGGCCCAAAGTAGGGATGCGACATCGAAGCCAAACATCGATGGCAACATCGAAACCTGACCATCGATGGTAACGATATATCGAACATACAACATCGATGGTACGATGCGATGGTTCGTTTATGCTCTATTAGCATTATTAGCATCCATAGCGTACCGCCAACTCCAAAGGCGCCGCCAAAAGAGCCGCGACACTATGATCTTTTGGCCGAGTGTGAGATTCATTATCAGGGGTGGCTACTTATTTTTGTCTAATAAATTATAATATTGAATTATATTTATTAATTACATAATATTATTCAATATTATTAATTATATTACTTTTGTCTAATAATATTAATTCTTATAACATAGGTCTTAGTTTTTATACAAAATTGCAGGTAGTATGTATAAATAAAGTGCGAGATTCAGTTCGCTTAAAGCAGTTTTAAACGTATGTTTAAAATTTTTGTACTTTTGTTAAAAAGACTTCTTGAATCTTTATAACATTTAATTATTATTTATTTATAAATAAATGGGCGAAAACCTTCATGTCTTTACCAAACTTTGGTAACAAAGAAAGACACATCATAAATATTTAGTATATCCTTAATTTTTGTTTTAAACATTGTTTTTCTTTACCTTGCAAATTGATGTTATCATCGATGTTTTCGATACCCGACCATCGATCATCGATCAACCAACCGTCGATGTTTTTAGACCATCGATGAACATCGCGCATCCCTAGCCCAAAGTACGGTGTGGATGATCCCTGTCTCGCTAGCTCAACCGCTTTTTCGTTGCCTTCTATCCCCGAATGTCCTGGTACCCACAAGAGAGTTATTCTGTTGCGTTCTCCCAGGACTTCCAGTTCTTTTTGGCATTCCCATGTCAGCTTGGACGTTACCTTGGGTTTACTAGTGCCCCTAGTGACGCTTGGCTGTCTGTTATTAGCAGATCCGCTTGTTCTTATAAGCCCTCCTGTTATTTTCTTTGCACAGTGCAGTAAAAGCATATATTCCGTTTGAAATACAGAACTGTGTGTTCCTAGTGGAATGGAGAATTGTGAATTCCTAATTTCACTAGTACCCTCAAAATCCTTATATCCTGAATCGGAGGCAAATAGGTTTATAAATCCAAAATCTTCCATTTAAATTAATTTTACCTAAGATTCTAATCAGCAACATATTGATGTTCGGAAATAAAGATGAAGAATTTTAAAACATCTGTCATTAAAATCTTTAAATAAAAAACACACCTAACATGTGATTTTTAACCAAAATATGTTGTTTTTCAGGTCCAAAGAAACAACATTTAAATAAAACATTTTTTTTCGTAACCATAGAGTGTGGTATCCAAAAACGGTCATAAATTTTATTTGCATTTGGTCTTAAAAGTTTTGATTGCTCAATCTTCATAATTTTCTAATATGTTATACTTGAGAAAACCCTGAAGGACTTTTAAATGAGACATTTTATTATTTCTGTTTATGGTGTCTTGCAAAAATGAATTTAAAATTTTAATACATTTTTATATTCTACAAGCAGAGAAATTATTAAACAGTACTTGCAAATATTCCTGTAAAATTACAATAAGATTGCCAAAACTTGGCATGGCGCACTACTCGGCGCAAGATAAAAGCCTTAATTAACAATAAAAAACTTTTCATTAATAATATACAGGGTGTAAAAAGTATGATGCTCACGATTTTAATGGGCGATGGTGGCGCTTAAAACAAGTCAAAAAGTTCATATGACATATGTGTCAAAACTTGACAGATTTTTGTCTAAACGATATCAAAGTTATAAACTTTGGTAGTAATTATTTCTGAAACGCTTAACAATTGGCAAATTTCGTCTTTATCGCCCATGAGTAGATTCATTGGCTAAATTAAAAAATCATTATAATAATAATTTTTTTTCCAGTTAAACATTTAAAAAATAATTGGCAACAGCGCTGCAGATCGTCAGGTCAGTAGTCACGTTGTATTATGTCTAGTCGCTGCGGTATTTTTGTCCGCCTTTTATTTCGTGTCTTGAAGTTCAAAATAATGTTTTCAAACCGGAAATATGCCGATATGTTAATAATTTATGCCGAAGCAAACCATAATGCTAATCTAGCAGCTCAAATTTACCGTGGAAGATTTCCACAACGGTACCAAAGAGTTTTCGAAACGGAATGTGTGCAATCGAGAAATTCTGGGAGTTACATTTGTAACTGTGGAACAAGAGAAAAGAATTTTGAAAATCGTGAAATAAAATCCTGGGACTAGTACGAGGTCATTAGGCCGCGAAGTAAATGTATCAGATACCACAGTTCACAGCTGTTTCTTTTTTTTAATAGGTAATTAAAGACATTCTTTTCTTCAAGTAAAATAAAAAAGTGCTGTTTTAAAACATAATAATTTGTGTTCTTTAATTTTTTTTTTATCTTGGGACAGTCCACAAAGGCTGATGCCTAAGTACTAACGTACCGTGGGTGTCATCAGTGTGGTGAGAGGGAGTTTGTTCACACGGGACTTAAATTTTTAGAGATTGGGAGGAGAAGGAAAAACTTCTGCGGGCAGCAGGTTCCATAGTCTTGAGACTCTAGGAATAAAGTTCGGGGCCCTCTAACTAAACTGTAAAAGGATGCATAAAAGTTGCACTACGTGTTGCTCTGTTGGGAGCTGCCAAGAAGGAATATCTGGCCAATTCCTCTGAGCAGAAGCCGTGAAAATACCTATAGAAGAGCGACAGATCCCCTACAGCTCGACGATGGGCAAGAAGGAGGAAGCCTTTCTGTGAGCGTTGGATCAGTAATAAGACGAACAGCTCTTTTTGAATGGAGTCCAGAAGGCTAAGTGTTGTAGGGGACGCGATTCCCAGACATGAGAACAATATTCCAAAGAGGGTCTGTTTTGGGATACATACAGAGTGTACAGATTGGAAGAAGAGAAATATTTTCTGGCTCGAAAGAGGAATCCAATCTTTTTGAAGCTGCCGAAGCTATGGATGATATGTGTTTGTGCCAGTTGTTGAGTTTGTTCTGCAGAACTTGGCCGCTCGTATGTAAGGGATGAGCATTCGCAGACTTTTCGCGACAGCGAACATGACTGTGTTTTTGAGGCATTAAACTGAACACGATTTTTGGCGCCCCAATCCAAGATAAGTTTGAGGTCTTGTGAAAGAGATATCTGCATTGACCTGCGCTTGTTTTCAAAATCAGAATTACACAGTGGCTTAAGAAATTGAATACTAGAGTGGAGGGTACTATCGTCAGCAAAACTATGAATGGGATTGATTGTGGAAGAGAGGAGATCGTTAATGTGTAGAAGAAACAGCGTGGGTGCCAGCACTGAGCCCTGGGGCACCCCAGCATTAATTTGGTAGAAGCTGGAGGAATGACCATCTACACTAACTGATATACGTCGATTAGAAAGGAAACTGGAAAGCCAAGAGCAAAGCTTAGGTGGAAGACCGTTAGAAGGAAGTTTGTTAAGAAGCCCATCATGCCAGACCTGATCGAAAGCTTTGGATATGTCAAGAGCAACGATCTGGGATTCACCAAGAAACTCAAGGGACTTGTTCCAGTTGTGTGAGACAAAGGAAAGAAGATGGATATTAAGCTTAATTTTGTGTGGTAAGTACAATTATTTTTAATTACAAATAAAATATAAATAAACATCTCTTTAAAAAAAGTGCAAATATGTAAAATCTTGCAAAAAACGTTCAACGTTCGACTCGATTAGTGATGAAGTGGGCGCGCTGTTGCCAAATTTTTTAAACTTGTAAAGGCCATATTTCGAAAACAATTAACTTTTGACCCATGTGTTTTTGGCTTGTTTTGAGCTCCACTATTGCCCATTAAAATCGTGAGCATCATACTTTTTTACACCCTGTATATCTTTGTTTATTAAAACCTCTTACTGTGTAGTATTTTAAAAACAGTAGATATGTTAAATTTATTGCGTATTCGTTTAATTTTTTTTCTTAGCTGAAAATGTAGTAAAAATATATTTAAATTAGGTTTTTCTTAAATGTGGTTGTTCAAGGGAGGTGGGTAAAATTCGGTCTTTTCGTGAAAATTCAAATTTTCAATTTGGGCCTTTTTATTGTTTTTATGTTAAGTCCAAGTATCTTCATTTACATCTACAATGAATTGGTAAATAAATCAGAATGGTAAGTACCAAAAAAACCTTCAAACTTGCTATTTTAATTGAATTTTTACCATTTTACTCGTTTTTTGATCTTTCATTTAAAAAAAAAAATCAGGATACGCTTAACGCACAAAAAATGCTAGTTTATAGGCTTATTAATATAAAAAATAAAAAAATTGTGTTGGTGTACAAAGCGCATCATATAATTTTTTAAAATAAAAGACCAAAAAACGTGTAAGAAGCCAAAAATTCAATAAAAATAGCAACTTTGGTACTTGCTATTCTGATTTTTTTACCAATTCATTGTAAATGTAGATAAAGATACTTGGACTTTTAACAAATATAATAAAATGGCCCAAATTAAAACTTTCAATTTTCACGAATATGATGGGCGAAAAAAGACCGAATTTTACCCACCTGTTTTAGGAAATCAAATAATAATAAGATCAAAAAATAATTAATTTGTAAAGAAACTAATAACTGTTTTTTAGGTTAAAGAAGGTGAACGTTATGCTATCACAATTTCATTTACTTGTGACGAAAGTAAAAAAATAAGTGATCCAGTTTTAAGTGAAAAACGAAAATAATATTAATTTGTTTGTTTTTAGTAGATAATTTTAAATATACATTTTTGTTGCCAAAAGAGTTTTCTTATTAACTTAATTCAGGTTGTCGTTGCGATTCTTGCCAGGCACACAATGCCAGTAGTCCGGGAGCCCACCGCAAAAAATATTACTATGACTATAGTCAATTTAAAGCCGCACTGGTGCCTCAGCTCAGTTCAAATTGCATTTTTTTTAACCTAAAAAGAATCGTGAAAAATCGGTTATGATTATCAATATGACTCAAAAACTATTGATTTTAGGAAAAAAAGGTATGTAATCACATTAGTGGTCTAATAAAACTACGTAATTTTTGTTTAATAATTTTTGTGTAGCTTTTTTAGTTTTTGAGATATTAACGATGAAAATTTAAAATATAAACGCAAATATCTTAAAAACTAAAAGACTTACAAAAAAATGTATTAAATAAAAAATATTCTTTTTAAAATCCTATTAAAAAGGTTTTATACACATTTTTAATAAAATAATTTTTTTCCAAAAATTTCGCTAGTAACAATATTTTTTTGGTACAAGTAAGTATACAAACTCCAAACCTTCTATTCATTGAATAAAACAATCTAATACACATGTGCCTCAAGGCAATGGGGGATAACATGGTGGCACATATATTTTATTTAATTTTTTTTTGGTCAAATGACTGTACCCATTCCGGTCCACCTGAAACTTTAACTAAAAGAAAATTTAAACTCTATTTTATTGAAAAAAATAAAAAATAAGTGCCTTCTCTATATGGGTGTTATATACCTGGCAGGACGTTTAACATTTCTCGATCTCCTATGCTACTCTACTATGTGCTATCGATGAGCTATCGTTTAAATATTTTTATTATCTGTTTAAATAATAATATTAATAATTTATAAAGACATTTTCTCGTTCAGAATTAAGAAAATTTTAATCATATTTTTAACGTAAAAAATTATTATTTTTTTTTATTTAGCGTTAAACTTTTAAAACATTTCTTATTAAGCTATCTACTTCTAGACTTAAAGCCTTTCTTATTAAAATTATTGTATTGACCTATTTATTTACTACTTTAAAATATTTAAAATTAAGCTTAAAAAAATTAATTTACCTAATATAAAAATATGTGCTTCATCTATGTGGGTGATATATACCTGGCAAGACGCTTGTCATTTCTCTATGGCCTATGTTGCTATTATTTGTATTATTTGACTGTAAGCCTAGAAGAAGTAGATAGCTTAGTAAAATAAATGTTTTAAAAGTTTAACGATAAATAAAAAAATATTTTAAAAATATGAATAATTTTTTTTAATATCATTCTTAACGAGAAACTGTCTTTAAAAATTATTAATAACTAGATGAAAAGTCTGTCTCCGCCAGGCGAGAGACAATATTAAGTAGCCTCCGTCTCCGTAAGGCGCCTTCCGTACGGCTAACGGTAAAAAAACACTTTTTTGCTCCTATTTTTGTCCCGGGGGCGAAATTCAAAAAACAGGCTTCGTTAGGTTCTAGCCACTGCTAAAGACTACCACTGTGCCAAATTTCATGATTTTAGCTCAAGCCATAACTTCAGAATCACGTGGACAGACAAATAAATAAATAAATATATATATATATATATATATATATATATATATATATATATATATATATATATATATATATATATATATATATATATATATGTATATATAGATAATATTTAAAGAGCTATACACACAGTAGCATGGGAGCTCGAAATGTTAAGCGTCCTGCCAGGTATATAACACCGATAGAGAAAGCAACTTTTTTTTAAATAGTTTAAAAAAAAATATCCCTGCCACCATGTTATCCGCTTTGCCTCGAGGCACATATGTATTAGTTTGTTTCATTTAATAAACAAAACGTTTTGAATCAATTGGGTATTATCAATATATTTTAAACAAAGCAAAATACACATAAATTCGTAGGGACGAGTCCCCAGGTCAATTTTATAATCTCACAAGTCCGTATAAAAGAGCTAGTACCGAATATTTCAGGTATGAAAACATAGGTAAAACGAAGAAGGTTAAAGGGACTGCAAAACGACTCGTGACGTCACATCGCATATAAATACAGATTGTTTACGTATCGATTTTGTCTATTTCCAGTTGTGCTGAGGTAAATCTCGACATAACTAGTTTTTTTTTTATTTTGCGTGGCTAAATAAAGTTTTTTTCATTCATTATGGCTAACGAAGGATTTTTCAAGGCTTCCACAAATAATTTACCCTCTGTGAATATGTTTATGGTGATGGATTACATTAAAAATGATGAACATTTGAATTCAGCAGTAATCAAAGGTGCAAAAGCAGCATTATAAGTATTTATTTTATGTGTTAAATAAAATAAAACAACTTTTTACAATACTTGAGGTTTAAACCAAATTAGAAAAAATATAATCATGTAGGTATTTATGTATCTGTTGATTATAACCTTATTTCTAACTTACCTTAAAGTGGTATTCACAACAGAAAAAAAATCACTTTTTAATTTTGGTGTATCACATCCTGCTGCTGTAAACCATCTTTTTTTACGCTGCGCACACAGATGTGCTAGTGCAAAGGGGCACCAAACACCATTTATTTTGTGATTCGTATATATCACCCATTCAAACAGCTGTGAATGTTTCTTGATAATAACAGCAACTTAATTTTTTTTGACTGTAGCCATGAAAATAATGCGGAAATAAAATTAAACTTCGCTTAAAAGGTAACAATGTATTAGAAACACGAATAACGCTTTTCTGTTTATATGCGTTGTGACGTCAGACAGCAGTGACTGTGGGAAAGCTTGTTTTGGCGCCAATTCTTGGCGTTTGAATTTTAAAGGGCAGTTTTTACTTGCAATATGTTTTTTATTTTTTTTTTTGGGGATTACTATACGATTTATATGCATGTATGCTATCATTTTATAGGTTTTCCAAAAAACGTGAATATACCCACTTTTTAGATAGATCGGAAACTACGTAGTTTTATAAGACCATTAATTTGATTACATACCGTTTTTCCTAAAATCAATAGTTTTCGAGTTATATTGAAAAAAACCATTTTTCTAGGGTAAAAAAAATGCAATTTAAACCCGCTGAGCTGAGGCACCACGGCACCAGTGCAGCTTTGAATTAACTATAGTTCATAGAAATACAAAAAAAAATGTTTTATGCGTATCTCTTATTGGCCAGCTTTTTTGTGGTGGCCTCCCGGACTACAGCTGCTTGTGAGTAATCCCACACACAAATGTACTACATGGCAGACAATTTTAATCTATTTTATTCAGCAAATGTCACTGGCCAAAGGGCACCAGAATAATAAACCTAACCAAACCAATTCTTTTCGAACGACAAAACCTATTATTATTAAATGAAACAATGAAATATATTTTATTATTGTTATATTACATACACTATATTTTTTTAAGTAGGAATATACAGTCAATGTCTAAAATTTTGGTTAGCAAAAACATATTCGGCAAAGCAACATACCCAATTTTTTTTAACCAAACCAAAATGTGAAAAAAAGTTCAAAATGATTTTTTAAATAAAGAAGGACAATCATACCGTTATTTTCTTTATTGTTTTTTACCAAAACAATTATTTAAATATTTTGAAATAAAGCCCTTTTAATCTTGCAAGTTTGTTAAATTTTTTTACAACTAATTTATTTTAAATATCACAAAATCAAAAAAATAATTTTAGCTACTTTTTTTTTAGCTAGAGTCTTTTTTTAATATAAAAATAAATTAAATTTTTTTACCTACACTAGTACTTTTAATATTTACGTTTTAACTAAAATCTACTTTTTATGAATGTAACAACAAAATAATATCAAAAAAAAAAATTCACAACTTTTCTGTTTTATTAACAAAACTAAATGGAAGTTAAAAATATTATGGACAAAACAAAACCATCTTTGGGAGTTACGAAAATAAATATTAAACTTGGATAAATTAATTTTATGGTGCAAGAACATTTTGATGCAAAATACTCGCTACTTTTTCTACCGTGCTGCCTTTGATATACTTCTGTGGTTCCACTAAGAACTTCCACAAGAGGTTTCGAGGTACACCTGTAATTAAAAGAACAATTTTGTTAATATAGTTTTGAAACAATGTATAGTTTAAAATTATTTTTTTTTTTATTTGGCGAAATTTTCTTGTCTGGAGCAGGCCTATCTAGGCGGTGGCGAAATGGGCCCCGCCGGGGGGGCTACCGGGGGCGCAAAATCGCCATGAAAAAAAAATATTTTGTCATCAGTTCTCAGTATCGTAGTCATATTATTATTTTTTTATTAACAAAATTAATTAAATAAATAAATTACAACAGAACAATTTTATAACAAATTTTTAACTTAGATACTTAATTTGATTATTTTTAATATATTATGACTGAAAAAATGTATGAAGTATTAATAAAACATCAATTTAACCAGATACATATAGCGAGAATGTAACTCTTTGATTTTTTTAAATATTTAAGCTGCAAATAAATTGGTATTTTATAAATTGGGGGCAGCTCTAGTTCCAAAGTTATGTATTTTTTTGGTAGTTTTTGTAATAATCAATGCTTTATCCGTTTTATTCTGATGTGTCATATTCATAAAGCAGACAGTAAATTTATTTCACAGTTAATATAGTCCAATAAATAAAGGGACAAAGCTGTAAAAAGTAATTTTTCCTTGGGCCTTTTATCCAGGGAGTTTTCAAAAAAAAGTTTATTAAATTAAAGGTGGAAATAAAATGCCCCTCAAAGCCCGAAAAATTGGTTTCCCGCAATTATTTGCCAAAATATGCGAATTGGAGAATTTTTGTATGGACAAAAAATGAAGATTGCCTTGTAATCCACAAAAATGATCCTTATAATTTTTTTCAAAAATTCGACAATTTTCGAGATAACGGGACCCAAAAGTTCCCTTATTTTAGCTGCCACTCTACCGCTAGAATGCCGCTATCTTTATGGATTTACTTATAGGCGGGCGGACGAATTGTTCCATTACTCGGACAATAATGTACATTTTTTAATCATTTAAAGGTCGTCGAAATGGGAAAACCCGTACCTATCATTGCATATGAGTTTGGGTCCATTCTGATTTTTCTAGAATATTAAAAAAAGCGGTCAAAGTTTTTTTCACAATATTTTGAAAGTATCTCATTAATTTATTGATATTTTTTTAAAAAATGGTTTTTTATTAACATTTCTTTTTTATAATGACACCTTAGCAAGTGTTCAATGATCCCAGAAAATTTTCTTTACCATCTTTCTTGCGTTTTGATAAAAAATTGTTTTGTTCATCTGAATTTTTTAGTAAGAAACTACTACCACCACATTTATCCAGTGAGGAATGTTATGAATTTTTCGACGGCGGTTTGTGCAAGAAATATTGGTGTTGCGAAAAAAATGGTAAGAACCATTTTCGTAGATTTCGAGGTAATCTTCATTTTTTGTCTAAACAAAAATTTTCTTATTCGCATATTTAGGCAGATATTCGCGAGAAACTTATTTTTGGGACTTTGGGGAGCCTTTTTCAGCGGGTTCCCACGTTGGAATCGTGATAAACTTTTTCTCGCTCGAAAGCATCCAAGAAGACCTAAAAATTGGGCTACAAATGAAAACTGTACAGATTTATTTACAGCTTTGGGTACTTTCAGGTCTTCAGTTACTGGACTTATATATTTTGAAATCTTTTCTTCATGTTTTATAGCAAAGATTTCAAATAGTTTATTTAAATATAATTGAATATTTTGTTGCATATTATTTAATTTATTAAAGTATTAATGTTACGTTTTAGAAGGCCTGCTAAGCTCAGTATTTTTTCTAACTACGATTTTATTGTTGAGAAAATCGATTATAAGTTAAATCATCCGCAAATAAGGATGTATAGTTAATTTACATCCCTTCGTCAGAACAGTTGTTTTATGTAAATCATGTCTTTTTCAAATAGTAGGCTAATATTTCCATGTAAAGAAAATATGGAATTTGACACAAATTTCACCACAAAATCGGTATTTAAAAAAAAAGAAATTCTCGGATCAAAAAACTTTAAACCTACAACTTTGCACTTTAATTTGGTAAAATTGCCGGGAAAAAAACCCAGACTTCCCGTTTTCGTTGAGGGATATTCCATACTCCTCGAATCTTCCGGTGTGTTGGGGAGGGCGCAAATTTAAAGCCTCGCCAAGGGCGCGGCCATACCTAGATACGGCCCTGGTCTGGAGATCCAGCTTATTACTAAAACGTTTTTTAAAGGTATCATATGACACCCTGGAAAAACTTTTAAGGTATATGATTATATTAATTATATGAAAACATTTGCTAGAACACACGAATGGGAAAAAAATTTTATAAAAGATTTATAAAAGATAACAGTCAAAAACTGGCTTCTTAAAGTACTGAGATCTAAATTTAGACCAAGTTCTGTCTACTTACTAAACTTTTAAAAAAATTTTACAGGTAATGAAAATACCAAGGAAGTTTGAAGGTTTTGAAAAACCCCAAGCTATGGCCTATTCGATCAAAAAAAGTCCAGCCCACTATAAAAATAACTGTCATGAGTGGCCCTCGGGGTTTTGCGGTAACAAAATTCCACAAAATTTAATTTGAGTTGCCACTTACACACTGATAAATAAGTGTGTAGATAAGCAACACATTATACTTTTATCAGAGCCATGGTACCGTTTTCTTTCGACGCGCGACGCGTATGAAACCATATCCACTGTGTACCGTCGTCGTCTCATCAACTCTTCCAA
>JAHBCN010007216.1:0-44117 GCA_019359885.1 Listronotus oregonensis | reverse complement strand
AATTTAACAAGAAGTTGTTTTATTTGTTGTTTATATTTCAGTTTGTTTTATTTGGGTTACTCGCCTTTCTACTTTTGGGAAAATGGGACCCTCTTGGTCCGGGTCCCGGGGTATACGGGCTGACCCTGTCCAGCCCTATTGACCCCTATGAACTTGCAGATCGCCAGCAACAAAAAAGAAGAAAACCCCCCAAAAAACCCAAAAAAATTACAAATATTAGTCTACGTTTCGGTGGCAAGTCACTTGCAAGACTAATATTTGTAATTTTTTGGGTTTTTTTGGGGTTTTTTCTTTTTGTTGCGGGCGTCTCAATTGGTCAATAGGGCTGCAGACAGCCGTATCCCGGGACGACCAAAGGTCCCATTTTCCAAAAAGTGGAAAGGCGAATAACCCAAATAAAACAAACTGAAACATGAATCCGCCACAAAAATATAGAACATATTTAAGTTGTTTATACCTAATCTCTAAATTTTAAGATAGAAATTATGTTTTAGTCATCTCTAGACATAATCTAATTTAGTCTCGCAAAGCAGCAATCCCTGAAGTGGTTATGTGTAATCAAGGGGAAAACATTGTAAGCTTAGTTTAAAGCACGCTAAACTCCTAACCTTGATTATCAGGTGATGTTTTTTTTTTATTTATTAAACCGTTTATTTATTTAATAAATATTTTTAGTTGCCTATAATGGAAATAATCTGAAACAGAATTTAATAATCATAAATGAGAATATTAACGTCAGATATATTATTAGGTGCAGAGCAATTAATTATTCGTAATTTTCTTTTATACGGAGCTAAAGCTATTGATGCTTCAAACCGTCCCGGTAATAAATATGCCGATTTGAGTGGTTGGATAGATTATAGCAAATTCTGGGTAATAAACAATTACAGGTGGCTTATTTCGAGGTTTATTAGTCTACTGAATGGTAAATATATATGTATGTCTAATCGCATTTCGCCAATAATTCCACATTGTTGATAGATTAGGTATTATGTCTGATATTAAGCGCTTATACATGCGAATGCGGAATCCTTTGACGCCACAGGATTAATACTCAAACTGATCAGCGTCGCAAGCGAACTACCCGAATATCTGTCATACTCAAAATCGCTACTTTGTTTTAAACTCTATAAACTATTGAATAAACATTTGCCTTTGACATTACAAAATTATTTATGTCAAACATTTCGATAGGCATATACTTCATCGTATTTCGCGATGCATTTCTTCATAATTATAAAGCTACCTGCAGAGACAGTAGCTTGTAGATTTATATCGTGCTTGCATTTTATTTCAGGTTGTCAGATAACCAAATAAATTTATCTTGCTTCTCTTAAGACAATTATTTTTTTAAAATTGATTAAATTGATTAACTTATTATTGGGAAAATAAATAAATCTCACCAGAGTTTAAAAAATAATTATTGTTTTTAAGATTTAAAAAAAAACTTAGTCCGCTAAGGGGGTATTCTAACCTGAAAAGTTAAAAAACGATTTTTTACATATTTCAATAGTTTAGATATCCAAGAATATCTTCTTAGAAGGATTTTTCGAAATTTGAATTATTTTAAAAGTTATAGCTAAAGTTATTGTTCGGCGCAATGAAGCTGATATCGAAAGTTAAAACTTTAAATTAATTCGATCCGTATGTATATAATTTTATTGAAATTGCAATATATTCCATATAGTAATCTGTTAGGGCTACTCAACAAATATCCAAATTTTTATCGGAGTATGTATGTCCGTATGCATGCATGTTTTGTTTTGTTTCACTATTTATAGGATTGTGACCATTCTTTTTTTTTACTTACATTTACTTCCACTAAGAGCACAGTATAGATTTCATCAAAATCGGTTTAGTGCTTTTAATTAGGGATGCGACATCAAAGCCAAACATCGATATTAAACATCGAAGGCAACATCGAAACCTGACTATCGATGGTAACGATATATCGAACATACAACATCGATGTTTTTCTAACATCGATGGTACGATGCGATGGTTCGTTCATGGTCTATTAGCATTATTAGCAAGAAAGCTACCAATATGACTAAAGACAGCTTTATTTATTATATGTTATTAAACTAAAACAAAACTATTAGTTAAAAAAATAAAAAACCTGGAAACATTATTTTATATAAAAAAAAACTATAGATCCCAATAAGATTTTTTAATGCTTTGTAAAAAATAATTTTGATAATAATTTTCCCTTTATCCTGTTTGGCTGCTGAGTTACTGTTTTCCCTGGTTTTGAAAACAGACGTTCTGATGGAACGGAAGTTGCAATAACAGTAAAAAAGTTGGGTGCAATTGTGGCTAGAGTGGGATATGTAAAAGTGTTTTTTGCCACCAGCTAAAGGGATTAACATTGGTATGTATGTATGTTTAAAATTTTTGTACTTTTTCAAAAAGGACTTCTTGAATCTTATATAACATTTAATTATTATTTATTTATAAATAAATGATCAAAACGTTCATGTCTTTACCAAACTTTACATAACAAAGAAAGACACATCATAAAAATTTTTAGTATATCCTTAAGATTATTTCTTTTTAAATCATTGTTACTTTTTTTTTACCCTTGCAAAAAATATCGATGTAAGAAGGCAACATCGATGTTACCATCGATGTTTTCGATACCCGACCATCGATGGCAAAACATCGATCATCGATCAACCAACCATCGATGTTTTTAGCCATCGATGAACATCGCGCATCCCTACTTTTAATACTATGGACAAATACGTGTAAGTGTAACGGCCTGGCTTATCGATACGATCTCCGGGTGTGATCTCACGGGGAAACATTTCATAAGCTTGGTCAAATTCAAGAGTTTTTAAGAAAATTATTAACAAAAACTTTAAATATTTACAACAAAACTATTACTATTTATTACAAAAAAATGATTCCAGTTTTTACTGAAAAGTCAGACAAAATAAAATCTAAACCTTCAGTTCGTTAAGAAAGAAATTACTAAAAAATAAAGTTTCATTTTTTTTCAGAAATAATAAAAAAAAGGAAAACAAGCAAAATTTAAAAAAAAAAGTAATTTAAAATAGAAGCTAAAAAAAGAACAATTATTTAGAAACCCACTTAAAATAACTAGACTAGTGAAATAAAACGTCATGAAAACGCTTCAAATTCCAATTCGTAGCAAAAATTTTTTTTTTGAAAATCTCAATAAAAAGAAAATCAGTAGAAACTTTAAATTTAAGTTTGGTATTTGTATTAAATGTCTTAAAATTCCGATAAGTTAATTAATCTTTATAAGTAAGCGAAGAATAATAATATTTATAATAAATTCAGCAATGTATTATTTATATACGTTACATATTTGATTTAGCGTCTTGATCATATAGGAAATCTGGCATAGGCCTATAAAAAAAACGACTAATAAAATTTTATGATGGCGAATAATTTTGTAAATGACGGATGTTGTAGTATAATAACTAATTTTTCGTTTAATAAAGTTTGACGTGGGAGATGTCAGTCATGAACTACGTGCGGAATAATAAAATCGATTGATTTACGGCGTGCGGAAGTAAAATTGCGATCGTAACTACAGCGTGGCACATAACATGCGAAGCCCCAATCGCCGATATAAAAACTAAAATGGACGGAAACCCATCACCGCAACATCAGCACCCCTTAAGTGCTTCGACTGGCGTCTGCCAATTTGATGGCACCGCTATTGCTAAGACAATCCACACACTGCCGCTTGATAATATTATTAAGGACAAGGGGTGCCATTATTACCGGTCAACGGCCACCAGTGTTGAATTGAATAAGCGAAAGGGGCTGAATGCATCACCCCTCATGCCCTCTTCGTCCGCTTCGCATCAATCTAAATCGACGCAACAATGTGTAGACGGACACTGTGACCAACGATGCCACGGTTACACGCGTTTCGCGATATTTAACACCATCCCGCATAACCACATACTCAATCCATTTTCACACTACGGAAATTTAACTTTGGGAAATTAGTTTAACATATAACGGTAACTAATGTAATAGCTTTTCGCAAAAATTTACTTAAAATCAACAAGTTTGTACCAAAGTATAAATAAAAACTTATTATTATCTTTACTCTGTTTGTACAATGACTAACAATCTATAAACAGGGAGCAACGACAGGTAATACCCCCAAAATATTTTATTTACTTAGGAAAAGAAACTAAAATACTCAACAGCAGTTTACAGACTTTTTAACTCAAGCTTTACTATTCAGGGTGGTCAAGAAAGTTTGAAACAAATGGGGCTTTAAGTTGATTTTTTTTTTTAATTTTTCAAAAATAACTTCTGTATGATGGATAACCTAAAAAAAATATTTTGACATTTGTTACGTGACGGATACTGTTATAGTTGCAGATTTGAAAAATGTGCTACAAAATGTCAAAAAAGTAGGTTAGAACTCAAAATATATAAAAAAAGTTATAAACAAACAGAGAATACGACAAAATTTGACGGTATTTAAACAGGTACTTTTAGAACCCACCGCTATGTTCGCAAGTCGTTGTCGTGATTGGGCCCAGTAGGATCTTTTGGAACATGCGCTAGAGTTGCTGGTTATCGGCCAATCCTGTTGCTGGTTATCGGCAACTCCTGTTGACTGGCGGCTAGCGCCACGGATTCCACTTTGGCTTTCACATTGTGCGCATGGGCATAAGATCATATCAACTGCACCTAACCTAACATTTTTGTATTTTGTTAATTTGTATACTTCTTTGTTTTAGTTTCGTAAAAAATACGAGTATCAATATTACTTGTGTGATTTTTATTATTATTTAGTATAAAAATGGACATAATTTGCCAAGTTTGCAATAAAATACTTCGTCATTTTTTAGAAAGTTGCTCCAACTCCGATTTTGACCAAATTTGGTACACGGGGTTTTTTTGGGGCGCCGAATCCATGGAAAAATTTCGGCCTAGACATAAAAGTTTATTTTTCCTACTTTTAGTAATTTATCACGTCTGAAATATAACTGGGGAAAATAAAAAGCCGCTTTAACTAACCAAAACTAACCACGACCGATCAGAAAGGAGGGCTATTGAATTTGTGTAAATTATCCCTACGTAGAAGTTATTAACAAAATTTAAATAATTTTCAATATGGTATTTATCACGTCTGAAATATTATTAGAAAAAATATAAAGCCTATTTAACTAAACAGAACCAACCATGACCGACTAGAACTAAGGGCTTTTGAATTTGTCTAAATTATCCCTACGTAGAAGTTATTAACAAACTTTTAATAATTTTGAATATGGTATTTATTACGGGACGCAATAGGTCCATCCTGTTTGGGTCAACCAGATAATCATTTATTACCTGAAAGTTTTATTCGGGCTAACCCTTATTTTTTCAATTTAGCTATTATTTTACCTGATGATTTGGGCTGCAATTTGACATATCCCCTTTGTTTCTTACCGTTTTCGAAACCCCAATAATGATCAACGAATTTAAAACGCCCTATACACAAAGGACGGCTAATAAAAATTAAAACATACTCTTTACAGAGTTTGATCAACTTATAATTCTTATATTATAACTATTTTTTTTATCCATTAACCATTACTTCTTTAACACTCTCCAAAATAGTATAATGATGTAAAAAGTATAATGATCTTAATTTTAATGGGCGATAGTGGAGCTTAAAACAAGTCGAAAAGCTCATATGACATATGTGTCAAAACTTTTTTTGACTAAACGATGTAAAAGTTTGAGCTTTCAAAGCAATTATTTCTGAAAGCCCTAACAACTGGAAACTTTTCTCTTAATCGCTTATTAGTAGATTCATTTGCTAATAAAATGAACTAAGTTTCAAATGTTTCAATCTAGAAAAAAAAATTAATAATAATAATATTTTTCCCCCAGTTAAAAATGTAAAAAACAATTGGCAACAGAGCAACCTAGCTAGCCTTGTGTAGTCAGTTGTAAATACGTGTTTAACGGCCGCGACATTTTTGGTTGTTTTTAAATCGGGAAAAATACGGATATGTTATAAATTTACAACTGTAGTGTCCAAGATTTGTGAAAACGAGATGTGTGCAACGGAGAAATCTAATTCTTCAAGCAAAATAAAAATTGCTGTTTTAAAACATAATAATGTGTGCTCTTAAAATGAATATTTTGCCTATTTGTGGTGAGTACAATAATTTCAAATTAAATATCAAAATAAATTGCAAGAAGTAATTTTTATTATTTGCATATAAATAAACATCTCCTTAAAAAAAGTGTAAATATATTTTTTTAAACTTTGAAAGGCCTATTTCGAAAACAGTTAATTTTGACCCATATGTTTTTGGCTTTTTCGACTTGTTTTGAGCTCCACTATCGCCCATTAAAATCGTGAGCATCATACTTTTTACACCCTGTATAAATTAACTGGCAAAGTTAAGTAATTAAATATTCCGCGAAAATCTAACGCATGCGTACAATGTAAAAGCCAAAGTGGAAGCCGTGGCGCTAGCCGCCAGTCTCCTGTTGCTAGCGTATGGAACGGGATCCGAAGCAAAGACGAACACAAGGCTTAACTCAAGATGTTAGCATACCGTGCTGATGAGTGAATGACATCCTGTGCCTTAAACAGGTGTCTTCAACGGTGCCTCTGAGATACAGGGCGACCTCTCAGAGTATCTAGCCTTACTGCGGTAATGCGGGGCTCTGCCGTGGTGGACTATTACCTTCCTAGCTCCAAACAGAAAACGGACAGAACCGCTTTCATAGGAAAAAAGTAACTAAGGTGCGCTGACCGAAACGGATAAATCCGTTTCGAGAGGTGCCACCCAAGGTCACAAGCAGACAAAGGTGCGCTGACCGAAACGGGTAAATCCGTTTTCAAAGGTGCTCCTGAAGTCACAGGCGCCTGTTTCAAGGGGAAGGGCTAATCCATCCCGAACAAACAAGTGCTTGGAAATCCAAACAGAAGGCGAACAGAACCGCTTTTATAGGAAAAAGGGTTTCCTGGCTTTAAACAGAAAGCGGATAGAACCGTTTTCATAGGGAAAGGTCGGAAATACGGCCTCAGAAGGAACATTTGGCTCCTGTAACAAGGACTTGGTAGCTACCCACGTCACCATACCGGGAGAGGAGGGCATGACGGATCTAATCGTCTGCTCGTCATAGTTTCCAGGACATAGGGACACCAGAACACATATTGGACTCGTGTCCGGTAGCGACACGAGTAAGAGGGTATTAAAAACTCTCTCCCAATCTGATATCGGATTCATTAAAAGTCTGATCCTATTGGAAGAAAGATAAAAAGGTGTTAGCCACAATAGACCGAGCGGTCGCGGTGGAGGGCGTAAAAAGTCCACTCACTTTAAACCTAAGCTAACCTAACCTAACTTTTAAAATAAAAGCAACTTTTTTGATATTGTGACTGATTTTGGGTCAGTTTCAATTAACCCAATGAACATGTAAGAAAGAAAACAATATAACTTTAAACGTGACCCTTTTTGTATTGAATTGTTTCTAGGAATAGTGGCATATTTTTTTAGTTTGGAATCAATAAAAATTACAAATCATAATACGCTGTTAATAGGTTTAACCATTCTTATTTGGAGTAAAAAGTATTTGATGATTATTTAGTTACTGCTTACGTAGTAATACCTTAAAAATCTTAGATTTTTTGTTGGCCGTCTCCTTAAAACTTAGTTTTTCAGTTATGTCACTTTTGGGTTGGCGATATATTTAAATATTTTAACAGAAAAGATTTTTTTAATTTAAAACAAGAGATCGACACTGTAAATCTAATGATATACTTCATCAGAAAAACACCATAATAAACCCGTCATAACAATATAGAAAATATATAAATAATGAATATTGTATAGATTTTTTTATATATAAAAAAACACAACTGACACCTAAATAAGCATATCCTAAATTAATCTTGTTATTTTTTTACTGCTTCTGTTGCAGTAAGTACCTCATAAACTAAACAAAGAATGCATTACTAAAAAGTAAAAATTTTATTTCGTTTTTTTAATTATGAGTATAAGATTTGCCTAAAACGAAACAAAAGGCGAGCGCCGTTAAAGTTTTCAAATAAAGTCAAACGTTAAAGGAAATATTCTTCAAACTCGTATAAACGCGATACAAAGACAGATTATACCTCCCAGTCGCTAAACATAAACTTGCGTTTAGCGCGAAATTTAAATACAACTTGCGATAAAAATGTTTTTATTGTACGCGGAGCCGAAATTACCTTTTGTAATTTCGTAATAATAAAAAGGGGCGCAAACAACTCCCAATCTTCCCTACACGATAAATATTTTTTTATTGTTGATGGTGCCGCATGTAAATATTAGTTTGAAACGCACATAAGGATAAGTTATTATCGTCGTCAAAAAAGATACATTTATCCTGAAAATCTATAAACCATTTTATTTTCGGGGTGCTTGTAAAATCTCGGGATATAAGCAATGCAGACGAAAATGCAGAAAATCGTTGCTGGCTCTTAGGCTATTGACTATCACTTTGAATAAGGAATAAATGCGTAAGATCAATTTTATGACTGACTTATCTTTTTGCCTTCGTGGACGACTCGATCACCCCCTTTTACCCCTTAGGGGATAAAGTTTAAAAAATACTAACATTTTCTATTTTTCTGGCCAATTAGAAGCGTAATTACCAACTCCCATATTTACAACTTCAAAAATCACGATTTGTCTATACAAACCTTCATTTCCATTTTAACCCCTCTAGGGATGTAATTCTTGAAATGTTAAAACATATCATTTTTAATCGTAATCAATAGCCTACATAACAATTTTCAAGTCCCTAGAAGGAGTAGTCTCTGTTGTTGTAACATCAAAAGACACTCTCTATTTTAAACTTCCTCCCATGTCCAGTGTTTTTTACGGGTGAGCTTTATGCTATCCTTCAAGCTCTAGTTTTCATTAGGAACCAAAAAAAGGAAAGATTTTTAATTATTACTGACTCTCTTAGTGTACTTTATAGCTTCCAGAAAATCTACAGTAAAAACTCAATAATAAATATAATTAAAAAACTACTTCATGATCTCGCAGTTGCTGGAAAAGAAGTTAAATTTATATGGGTTTATTCACATATTGGTATTGTTGGCAATGAGAAAGCAGTCAGAGCAGCCCGTTGTGTGGTCAAAATTCCAGAGGCAAAGGTTGTGCATCGACTGACAGTAACTGAAGCTAAACAGTTTATTAAAAACCACATTACTATAGCGTGGCAATCAAAGTGGAACCATTCGGCTACTAAACTTCGCAAAATAAAAGACACAGTGCTACCCTGGCCTAATATCCCAGTGCGACGAAAAGAACAAGTGCTTATATCTCGCTTAAGAATAGGACATACCAAACTAACCCACAGTTATCTTATAACGCGATCAGGGACGCTATTCTTGACCATTCGCATCTTTCAAGATCCGTCAAATCTGTTGATAAATTAAATGAAAATTCGATGGATCCTGAAAGATGCGAATGACCAAGAATAGTGCCCCAGACCAACAACGGTGCAAAACTCCTTTAAGTATACATCTACTTATAGACTGCCCTCGCTATAGTGCGGAAAGACAGGCATGTCAGATACCCCTGGACATTGTAAAAACACTTGGAAAAGACTGTGACTATAACACCATCATAAGATTCCTCACTACCACTGGAATAATTAACGAACTTTAATTAAGAATTATAATGAATTAAGTTGCTAAATGTATGTTTAAAACCTAAATAAGAGGTTGACGCGCTAATTAAACAAATAAATAAATAAAATTTTCTAGTCCTAAAAAGACGATGTCCTCCCCCCCCTTATAACTTTTTAACGGGACAAGATATCAAGATTGGGTACAATTTAGGTAACAGGATACCACTAAAACTACTTTTAGGCATAAAAATTATTGTAGTCACGTGGCCTAGTGCCAAGAGGGCTTTATCAGCTTTTGTTTTAAATGGAAAGCTGGTCATGTAGCACCTTGTTTTAAAGGCCCTTCGATTCTCTACCGCTTTGTTTTTGAAAATCGGCCTAGCCATTCCCGACTGAACAAACTGATATTTTATTAATATTTTGCTGCAAAATAATTTGGGTATTATAATACAACTAATATTCGACATTTTTACACAATAAAGTTGCTTCTCTAATAAAATAAGTAAAAAAGTTATAAAAATGCAATTAATTATTTATTATTTTATTGAAAAATATTTTAGCTAAATTTCAGGAGCATGAAAATACAGGTAAGTAAAAATGTTTTGTTCTTTATACAAGTGCAGTACACCACAAAATGCAAGAGTTATCAGTATTTACACCGAATTGTTACTCAAATATTTTTTATTTGAGCCAACAAAAATTACTATTAGGTTAACTTGTGTAAAACCTATAAAAATGCATGTTTACAGACCAAATAAATATAAACTAACATTCCTCTATTTAAATAATTCGAAAAAGTACAATATAATGTATTTTTAACTTTAAAGTTTATAAATAAATTACTGCCAATTTTATGTAAAACAGCGAAATATTTATAACAGACAGACCGGCAGGTCAAACTTTTACTTCTCTTTTGTTTTTTAAAAATGTGATACAGACCAGGAAAAAAAGATAAAAATATCTTACAATTATGAAATTACCCGTTATTAAAACCAAGATGATCATTATTTCCCTTTTTTTAAAAATTTTTAGAAATTACTCCCAAAATTGCCGAAAAACCAAATAAATTATATTGTATCGATGAATATGAACACAATACTTTTCGTTTATTTTTTATTATACAAAACTTATTTAAACAAAATAAACTACTTTTTTTCGAGGGTTAAAAATTTTTCTTAATGTTTTGGGGTTAGTTCGTCCTCTTAGTGCGGTAAGATTTAACCAAAATCTATTAAAATGACTAGGATAAATATAGGTCTTTTTTCTTTTTATTTCTACGACTTTTCATTACCTTTTCTTGATAGGGGGTCACTATACCCGTAGAAAAAATTGTTTCATAGTTTTCATAACTTGAAAATGCAATTTTTTTTTCGAATTTTTTAATGTATTTGACTTTTTTTTCAATGTTTGGGGATGACTTCACTCCTTTAGAGAGCTTATTGGTGCATTTTAACCCCCATAAATCCTCATTTATCACAAAAGTACTTAATTTTGCTTTACTAAGAAATTTATTCAGTTTTTCAGAAATTGTCAATCTCTAAACGGGAAATTTTTAATAATTTTCGAAAAACGAAAGATAATGATTATCTTGATTTTTAATAAAGAATTATTTCATATATGTAAGATATTTCTATATTTTTTTCCTGGTCACATTCTCAAAAATAGGCGAAAAAACAGCTTTTATTGCGGTTATTTTTTTTTATCCAATCTTATACGTACCCCATTACTATTTTAAATTTTATTTAAACATCTTATTCTTATAGAGGTTCATAATTCTTTTGTCAATGTGCGTCAAAATCCTGGTCAAGTGACCTTAAGAAAAACGGGAGGAGACGAGGGGCCTTAAAAGAGTCGGCGGCATCACTAATGTTTAATTCAAGATAATTTATGGTATTTGACTTATATTTTATAATATTTTGGATCGCAAATTTATTGATTTTTTTTAATATTTAAAACCCATAATTTAGATTGAAATATTCTGGTGGATTTACTAACAAAACAGACATGAACAGAAATTAATTTTAATTTAGCGTCGTCGCTTAATAACTTGATTTACAGTTTAATATTCGTATATATTGCCACCGGGAGACCGTCGCGACGCGTCGAGGTAATTAACAAATATCAAACCGTTATTACAACGACAGAAACACCCTTGGTGTAAAAATAGATCTATTAGGGTAGCCAGGCATTAACAGGACATGCTAATTGGTTTTAAGGAGATAATGAGAAATCTCGCTTCTGCTCGAGTGACTGTCCCGAGAGGCCGGATCGCCTCAAGTGACCTTTGAAAATGTCTCCTGTATTTGTAACCTTTGACGGGTTTAATCAGGAGTAGAGCGTTTTACCTATGTGGCGAAATAACCTTTTGTTTTGACCTTATAACATATGTCGTCAGCGTGCGTGGATTTCTGGAATGAATAGATTCGAATAGACTAAAATAGATCTTGAAAGGTTGGTTCACGCATTGTCTACAATTCTCCCTAGAGTAAAACTTCATTGAAATCTTTATTTAAAAGCAATTAAAATATACCGTTAAACTATAAATAAAAGAGTGCATTCATTATATTCTCTTAGCTAAAAGCAAATAATTGAGAAAATTTTTAAAAAATATATTTTTCAATATAATTCCAAGGAATATTAAATGTTTCTTTTATAGGCTATTTCATTATTGTTTATGGTTTTTGGGTGCGCAAAAATAAAAATTCTAAATTATTTCAAAATCTATGCATTTTTAGGAAAAATATGTAGAGAGTTTTTTTTATAGAAAATGACATTTTCTACCGATATAGCATTTTACAAAAGTTTTATTAAAAAATAAATGCAAAAAACAAATTTAAAAAAATGCAGTTTTTCTTAAATTTTTGTCCCCAATTGTTTTCTTAAACGAGACATGAAGAGTCATGTACACTAGAGAAAGCTGACGTTAAAACCTTTAAAATGGGCGTTGCTAAAAGTATTTTCATTAAAATGCGACACAAACATAATATTTTAAATTTTACTTTTCATCATTTTTTGCGTATTTTTCTTTTATATCAGATTATTTTTAGTTTCTTGTGAAATCCATATTGCTTTATCGAAAATAATCATTAATAAATGTGGTTATATATGATAAAAACAAAAGTGTTATGGTTAATAACAATTCTAATAAAAAATTCTATAGGGCATCAGGAGTAATGTACTTTTCGTGGTCTATATCATTTACGTCCTTCTCATATATTTAAGGATAGCTTGCATTCTCGTAATTTACTTCTGCTTACCCTTTAGAAAAAAAGTAACATTTAATACCAAATTTCCTAGTTGACCGGCTTTTAGACATTAACAAGTATTTGTTCAAGCAAAGCCTGTGGTGCAGAAGGATTGTTAGTAGGAATACACATTATCATTTTGTACTTAAAAGTAAAGATAACTGAACAATATTTTATTAATAAAATAGCGATATGAAAAAACTCCTTAAAAATATTTTTTTATATATTAAACAAAAATAATTTAATATAAAAAAAATCTTGATAAAAAGTTGAAGAATTTAAAGTCATCTCTTCGTCAAATTTCAATAAAAATACTTTTAGCAACGCTTATTTTTAAAGGTTTGAACCTCGGTTTTTTTTCGGTGAAGCAATGCCTATACCTATCTTGCCCCAGAAAAAAGTTGTAGACAAAAACCCAAAAATGTTTTTTTAATCGTTTTTTGCGTTTATTTTCCAATATACAGGGTGTCTGAAAAGTCTTAGTAAGGGCTAATATCTCCGAAGTTAGTAAATATAGAGAAAGCAAATTTTGGCGAATGCATACGTACAAAACAATCCACTTCTTTACGCATTTACAATTTTTTCGCCCTTGCAGGGTTTGCACCCAAAAATCATAAAGGAACCCTATGTCTATATGTAGCTCATTTTAAAGGCCTTTAAAAAACAAACATTGCTGTACAAACTTTTTTTCAACAAAAAATTTATTTAATTTATTATTACGTTTTGTAAATAATTTTTTTACAACATTCTTCTACTATCTTTCTCCAGTACTATCCGTTTATGCTGTTTTAGTTTGACAGGAACATTGAAAAGGCATTAATAAGTTTTGTGATTTTATACGTTTCTATATGGTTCGCGCAAATGAAGACAAAGTTGAAATTATTTTTTTGTATGGACAAGCTAATCGAAATTATCATGAGGCAGCAAGATTCTTTAATGATATTTTTCCAGACAGACCAGTTTCTCCTAGTAACGTGAAAAGTGTTGTGCAAAAATTCACTTTTAGCGTAAAAGACGCTCCAAGATCCGGTCGCCCGTCCGTTAAAACCGAGGAGCTTCAAATAAAAGTTTTGGGTACAATTGCCATTGAATCAAAGCAATTAGTGCGCAAAATAGCTGCCGATGTAGGTTCCATGGGCAAATTAACAGTGCATGAAATTTTACAAAAGCATAAATTTTATCCCTTTAAAGTTCATCTATTACAAGAACTTAGTAAATATGACCCAGATCGAAGGCTGCAGTTTTGTGAAACTATGGAACATTTAATTGCCACACAATCAAACTACCTCACCTATTGAATACGTTTCAGTGACAAAGACAGCTTTTTTTAATGGTTTAGTTAATTGACTCAATTGTCGATACTGAAGTGATCAAAATCCTCGATGAATTGAAGAAGACCATACACAAAATCCTGAGAAATTAAACGTATGGGCCGGAATTTTCGGTAATACGGTAATTGGTCCCTTTTTATTAACAGAAATCTTACCGAACACTTATACTTACAGCTTTTAGAAGAAGCTTTTACACCTGCCATTGTAGCTACTCTTGAGAATGATGCTTTTGACTACAATCCAATTTTTCAGCAGGATGGGGCACCTCCACACTTTTATTTAACTGTAAGACAATACCTAGATGAAGAATTTCCTGGTCGCTGGATTGGGCGTAAAGGGCCTATTGAATGGTCACCAAGATCCCCGGACCTCGCTTCCATTGACTTCTTTTTTTTATTGGGGTTATATAAAAAAACGGGTATTTGCAACAAAACCAGAAAACTTGCAAGAACTAGGACAACGAATCGCGGGTGTGTGCGCCGTTATAGTGGCGCCCACCCCCCTAATCACAACTAACCATTAATTCTGACAAACGTAAGAGCAGAATTTCAAAATAGACTCTATTTTTGTTAAGAGGTTGGTGGTAGTCATTTTGAACATCTCTTAAAATAAAAATTAAAACTGTTTTTTTAAACTGGTATTTATGAATAATACCTTATTAATCGGGAACGGGTGATCGTAGAGACCTCTAGTCTGTGCAGCAATGTTTGTTTCTTAAAGGCCTTTAAAATGATATACATACCGACATAGGATTCCATTTAACATTTTTGAGTGCAACACCCTGGTGCCGCCTCTGCAAAACTTGTAAATGCGTAAAGAAGTAGATTTTTTTATACGTATGCATTTGCCGAAATTTGCTTTCTCTTTATTTACTAATTTCGGAGATGTTAGCCCGTACTAAAACTTTTCGGACACCCTGTTTATATATATTTTTTTACTTTAAAAAGTGCCATTTTCATAGTACGTTTTTGAGATAATTTAGAACTTTAAAAATGATAACAAAACCCCGTTCCCCAAAAACGATATCTGAATTTAATAGCATTTAATAGCATTTTATATTTTTTTTATATCTAGGCACCCAAAAACAATAATCATTTATAAAATTGCTCTTACGAATTTGTTTTCTATTACTCGTTATTGCACCTTTTATTTCCTTATAGTCAATGGTCCACAATATTCTAGCACTTCGTCTAAAAATTATTTTAAACGTCATGGATTTATTTTTATGTTGGGGTTAATAACAAATAAGACATAAAACACTCAAAAAGTATTATTATCCATTAAGTATAATAATATTTCTACCCTGTTCTGCTACTAATTTTAATTATATCAAACTTTGACTGCAAAAAACGAAGTTAAATAATTTTAATTGATAAAAAACACATGAGAACTAAACAGTCATTTAAAAAATGTGCATAGCACGGATGTTCACATACTCGAAACTGTGGATCAAAAAATCAATTAATCAGATTTCGACCACTGCAGTGAACTTACTCGATACGTAAAGGAGAATCATCAACTCTCTGACAAGCTTACCAACGCATCAATCATACACGCGTGATGGAAACGTATATTATACAAGCTTTGCGTACGCGTTATACCCCTTTTATTCAGGGCGTACGTTGCGTAACGCCATTTATATGCGTGTACAAGAATAAAGAAGTCGATTTCGTAACGGTGCGGGTGAATGTCATCTCTAAAGGCAGCTCGACACGTAATTGAGATCAAACATGCGGGCCCGAACTTTATTACTGCCAGTTCAGCGATTCCGGTTATTATTGTTTTTGACATCATTCCGGATATTTACTGACCAACGCTGGTCATATCAAAAGAATTCAATTTTAGGTTTTATATTCTTTCCCCAAGATTATCAAAGAACCTTATTATTTTTTTAATAAAACGTTAATAGTTTTCAAAGCGCCTTTCGAGGTTAATGCCCTTTATTAATGCTTTAAATTGTAAAGCAAGGATATAGAGGTAATTACCAATAATATTTAGACTAGTAGTATCTAGTAAAAGCTCTTTTTAAGATTACAAAAAATCAATTGATTTTTTTATAAACTGATAATATGGAAAACAATTACTTTGGGACGCTACTTGCAGCCATGCACTTGCAAAATCCTACCTGGATAAAACTTCTAATTTAGTAGTTGCGGCTGCTCGTCTTGCCGAGAATAAAAACACTTAAAATATAAAGAGCTTGAAGACCGCTTTATCTTCATTCCTTTTGCGTGAAAACTTTTGGTCGTTTGGGTGATGAGGCTAAGGGATTAATAAATAAAATATTCAAAAAAATTCCATGCAAAAAATCTCGAAGTTCCATTATCCAAAGAGTTGGTCTACCATGGTTATAAAATCAGTTGATTTTTTATAATCTGGAAATTTGGAAAACAATTACTTTGGGACACTACTTGTACCCATACACTTGCAAAATCCTCTCTGGATAAAACTTCTAATTTAGTAGATGCGGCTGCTCGGTTTGCCGAGAATAAAAACCACTTAAAATATAAAGAGCTTAAAGACCGCTTTATCTTCATTCTTTTTGCTGTGAAAACTTTTGGTCCTTTGGGGTGATGAGGCTAAGGGATTTATAAATGAAATTTGCAAAAACATTTCATACAAAAAATCTCGAAGTTTCAATATCCAAAGAGTTGGTTTAGCTGTGCAACGGGGTAATGCCAAGGAAGTTTAAAGGTGTATGGAAGCCCAATGCTATGGCCCATTCGATCAAAAAATGTCCACACCAGTATGAAAATAACTGTCAGAGTTGGCCCCGCCGATTCTGCGCAATAACGAAATTCCACGAAATAATTTAATGTGTTGCCTACTTACACACTGATAAATCAGTGTGTAGTTAGGCAACACATTATACTTTTATGAGAGCCGTATTAGTTTCGATTGTTTTGCTTTATGTGATTATATTTTGTGGTTGCAAAAGTTTTTTGGATTGATAAAAACCTTCTTATTTTAGTGATTAGTGTTTATTAAATTGTGACTATAATTTTGTGTTTATTGTTTGTTACTTATAATATCGTAACAAAATGACTAGAGGTTGTATGGTTTTTTTACTTTAGGTAAGTATTTCTTATATTTAAATTTGGTGCTTCTTATGAGACGTAACGTTAGGTAACCGAATAAATAATAATATATCCATTATGAAATATAGAAAATGAAAATTTCATAGGAAATAACAGTGAGAAAAGTAAGGCAATCTTAACTCAGTGGCGTAGACAATGTTTGTGTATTTCAGATTATTAAAAATAAATAAGGTTTAAGAGCGACTGCCCCCCTTTTAAAGCCCCTTCTAGACCAGCGCCCGGGCAAAACAGGTATTATTTCAATACAACATACTATGCTGTGCTTTAACCTTGTTTAAAAAAGCTGGTGTAATTTTAGAAGTCATAGTTTAAAATAATAATTGTCCACACTTATTTGTTAAAATTTTTCTGTTCCATAGCGGAGCGGTTATTCTCTTCAAAAGCACTACACCGCGGAAAAGCTCATTTACACTATCTGAGCGCGGCGTCCGTTTGTGGCGGCATTTCTTTTTATTGTGTCGGTATTGGTAATATTCCAGTTGTTTACTTTATTTTTCCATAATATCCGATGATAAATCGGCAGATTTCAAACGTAGTGTTATTTATTTTGTGTACTCATATTTCTTTGTGGTAGTTATTTAGTCGTTTATTGTGTCTTGCGCAAACTGCGGGTAAACTTGTTAGGAGTAAAAATGGATAAAAACTTCCTTGGGTAAAAAAAGTCAGGTGCTGAGTTCAGTTTGCCAAGGAATATCGTGAAAAAAAATCCAGGAACTGCTTAAGAACATTTTTTTTATATTGCAATATTTTTCCTTTCTTGGCCTAAAATTTAGTTTCAAATATAGATTTGTTGGTTTATTATTTTTTTTAAAAAAAGATGTTTTAAGAAATAAGCGCCCCTTTAAACGTTGCCCCCCCTGCCCTTTAGGTTGACTTGTTAACTATCTTTTAGATGAACAATGTTTGTGTATTTCTGTGTTACATTAAAATAAGGTTTACATTTAGGTACTTTTATTTCATTTAATAATTTAGTACATTCTTTTAAAGGATCAAAATTATTAATTACTGGGCAGACCGGGCAAATTTTAATTTATACAGGTAGCTCTAATTCAATAAAAGAAAGTACAATTTTATGTTAAAGTTCCTTTTTGCTTTTTCTGTATTTGTTTAAAAAGAAATGGGTTTTTGGGTTTCTTAAACTTACATTATCAACTTTTTAAGCTCGACATACTGTAGACACATAATATTTAACGGTTACTATTACAATGGATACCTAGGTACCAAAGGTTACTAAACATTATTAACCACTGTTATTCTGTCTCATGAATGTTTGTTATTAGTAAAAAGTATATGCCTAAAAAGCAGTTATAATTTTTTTTTACTTTTTAATGTACAATCACAATTTTAGGATAAGATTAAACTCATTTACACTATCTTGCCCCTCTTTTATCACAAAATTGGTGATACGTACATGAAACTATCATACAATGTCTGAAATTTATTTTTAAAAAATCGAGTTTTTATTTATTTACTAAGATTTTTGGTAAAAATACAAATTCCCAAAAATATTGACCATTTAAATAGAAGGCTGTAGATAGATAGATGGCGCCCATCTATTCTTTCCATATTATATCCGATGATATAAAATCCAACATTACACAATAATTTTAAATATTCTATGGTAGTATCGTTTAATAACCAACAATTTTGTGCAAAAAGTAAAAAAAAAAAACAGTGAATGCTTGAATTTGACATTTGATGATGTCAACTTTATAGATAGTAACAAATAATTATGGAAGTCCGGCTCTGACCTATTTTTCATTGCGCAAACTCCGCGGGGCCAATCCCCCGATTCCCGCTGCCCTGCACGCCTGGACAATTTTGTTCTACAATATTGGGCTTCCATACACCTTTAAACTTCCTTGGGTAATGCAGCATCGGTAGAGATCGAACGCTGTTAGAACAACACCGATACGTCACGGTTTTATATCAGTTTGCCATATGAGACCGTGAGGTATCGGTGTTGTTCTTACAGCGTTCGATCTCTACTAGGTACAATCCAGGAACCTAGGACTTGATGAAGTTTTTAATTTATAAATATAGATCTAGTTATTTAGTTAATTCTAGAATATTGTAATTTAGTAATTTTAACATTATATATTTTAATATTTTATAACTTTCTGTTAAACAAAATTAAAAATATAGCCAAAAAAAATGATTTTTAAGCCAAAAAGTCAATAGTGTATCAAACGTTGTACAAAAACAGCTAAAGCATTAAATTTGCAGTAAAGTCAAGCTAACATTGTGTTTTTTATTCTCTAACCAAAACTTTTTCTTAATAAATATGATTTGAAAAATATATAATATTTTGTAATTATACAGGATGTCCCGAAATTAGCGGGCAATATTTCTTGTGCTTTACTTCTGAAAATATATACCGTTCATATGAAAATACCTCGAAAAATGCGCCCTAAGATGACTAGAGGCCCTCGAAGAATGGGACCCAAAATCAAGTTTTGCGTCATATCTCTGAAACCGTTAAATATAGGCTAGCTAAATTTGGTGAAGTTGTTAATTTTCTTATCTTGGACGTAGCTGATTTATTAAATTAATTAAAATTTTCCAGGAGTGTTACATACAGGATGTGTGCTTGGTATATTATGCTTTAAATTTTTTGAAGAATTTTAGTACTTTTGGTACCAAATAATAAAACCCTTATCATTTCTACACTAAAAGGTATTCATTTTCTTGTAAAATCATTTTAGAAATTATTATTTTATACATCAAAAATAAATCAACGAAATTTTAATTGAAATTTATGAATACTTGACCACGTATTGACTGGTATTTGTTTCGACATGACGCAGAGTTAAACGTTTTATTAATTTCTGCTGGTTGCTGCAAAATAAAATTCCAAAATATATAATATTTTTAAATTGAAAGCTTAATAATAACGAGTTGGAAACCAAAAGGTAACGTCCAAGCTGACATGGCAATGCCAAAAAAATAAAATGAGTCCTGGGAGAACGCAACGGGGTAACTCTCCTGTGGGTACCAGGACCTTAGGGAATAGAAGGCAACGAAAAAGCGGATGAGCCGACAAGACAGGGATCATCCACACCATACTTTGGACCATAACCTGCCCCTGGGTCCAAAACAAACACGAGGATTACTGGGGGAGCCTCAGTAAAATAAGACTTGGAAAAAGCTTCATAAGGGGCCCATCCAAAAGAACGAAGGAAGAACTACTCAGACAAACTAGGAAAAGACTTGGAATAACAGTCGGGCTGCTAACAGGGCACGATAACCGGAGAGGACACCTGCACAAGATAGGCTCATATAATGGGGACCCAAGTTGCAGAATGTGCAACAATAGGGAAGAGATACCATATCCTGTGCGAATGTGAAGCGTTTAATCACAAAAGACAGGCATTATTGAGCAACCAAAAATGAGCCCACAGGAATATATTAACCAATATCCACTTTGACTCGATTAAATTTTTTTGGGTCATAATATGTGCAATATGGTTTTTTATAACTGCGAAGATCTCCTTTAGAAAATTATACTAGCGCAAAATGAAATAAGACGAAACCATTTTAAAATCCTTTGGGCATAGAAAAGTATAAACCATTAAGCTAAAATGGTGTATAACTAAAAACGGAGGAACATTTAATCACATTTTAAAATATTAAAAAATATTAAATAGGTTTTAAAGTGGACATTATTATTTTTTATTTTAAACAAAACGTGTTGGAAATGTTTTGGAACATGTTTTATAATTATTTTAAATAACAAAGAAGTATTGTCAATCTAATGGATAAATTTAAATAGATAAATTAGATTAAAGTTGTCCAATTCTAATAATTTTTAGATTGATGAACATCATATTTTTAAAATGATTTGAGTCAAAAACAATATGTATAGAAACATATAATAACAATCCATTTTTGTGCAGAAACTAATAAAGCCTTATTACTTGCTTTACTAAAGCCATAAAAAAAAATTAGTCACAATTTACATAGCACACCAAAGAAAGAAAATTGTAATTTGGAAAATTAAGCAAGAATTAAAAAACAAGGTAGATACAACTCCACTAATTTAGCTAGCCTAACTTACAATTAGACGGTTTGGGAGATATTAAGCAAAACGTGATTTTGGGGCCCATCCTTTGGAGGCTGTATTAAAGGGTATTTTTCGAGGCATGTTTATATGATATTTTTTTTTATATTTTGAAAAGTATAATGATTCCTAAAAATATTGCCCACTTATTTTAGACATCCTGTATAGAAGTTTGTTTTGACAATAGTAGATTAATTTATTAAAAAATAAGTATTTTGGCAACATTGCGGAAAATTTGACCATAAATAGGAAAAATTAAAGAAGCATATTAGCAAGAGCAAGTACTAGCTTTGGCGTCAAACATTTTGCATAACTGCTCTAAACCTACACACCATTTTTTTTAAATGATACTTAGTGATATGTGCTAAAATATTCTCAAGAATGATTTGCTGTTTAAAAACAATTTTAGTTGTTTTTTTATCAGCTGACAAAGGTGTGTATGAAGCCTAAGTACTAGGTACCGTGGGTGCCAGGTTTTTAGATGTTTAACCTATTTTTCCCTAGTTCCGTCAATGTTGTCCAAGTACAGAAACATGCAAATATGGTATTTTCATGGCATCTTTTAGGCAATGCTCTATTGGTACCATGGACGTTAGACAAATAACTACTACCTTTGAACTACCCCCCTATTAACGTCTGAGTAATGTCATCCAGACGTACAGTTTAACGTGGATTCCGGACACACGGTGTTAATCCTTAACAGTTCGTTAAAAAAACGACACTGAATATACGGAAATTGTTTAAATACCTATTATTTAAATTTACACAATCACCACTGCACAATATAAGTGATTGATTTTAAATAGCATTGTATTCATATGTGTAATATACTTCTGTAGGAGTTATATCTTTTTTTACACAAAATAACAAAATTTCCACATTATTTCTACGGTTGTGGCATGGTTAAAACGCTAAAGAGGTCTTAATATATTTTATATTTCACCATCTTGCTTTTTATGCTGCCATAATAAAATTTCAACTTTCTAATCTTATTCGGGCCATTATAAATTCAATTTAATCAACGAAAATCAAGTCACTAATCCGGATAAAAAATAAAAAGCGTTAGAGTCTTAAATTGAAACGAGAATTTTCATGTGTGCCAGCAATATTACCCTTTTATCCATTTGTAGAAAGCATAATCATTTTAAATGACATGCAGTGCTCTAGTAATATGATTTTATAGTAACGTGGAGCAGGAATATTGGCAGTATGCTTTGGCTGACTGAGTCCTGTCGGTTGGTAATACACAGGATTATGTGTAAGGACGGGGGGTGCCGGAAAATGGGATAGTTAGCGACAATTCGCATTCCCCCAAACGCAGCGGTTACCCTTTTGGGACCCCGCGTACGGCATAACTGTCACCGGCATGGTTTACATAAAAAGGCCTAAAATATATATTTCGGATTTGTACCGGATTATATATTCTACACTAGTAATTCTGCGTCCGTGCCGTTATTAAATTATAATGAAATTCCGCTAAAAAACTACGGCCGTCGATATTTTAATTTTGAAAGCATTTTACCAATTTACATGTCCAATATTTACGTAAAGGTTTTTATTGGACAAAATATTGGTTTAATTAAAAATGTACCGCTCGCAACACATCGCCAACATCTACATGATTTTCCAATACGGTTTTAACTTTTAAATTTTTGCATATAAATTTGTTTAAAAAATTACACTAAAGGATGATTTTAAAATAATGATGTAATAAGCGGTTTTGGTTTTTATGAACGTTAGAAATCCGCAATGATTCCGTCGAGAGTCTCTCTCATCGAAAGACGAGAAATTCTTACCTCTCGCTTTCTCTGTTTCTTTTAAGGTCTCTCGACCAGGATTTTGACGCGCGATGACAAATAATTATGAGATTATATAAAAAATGAAGATTTTTAAATAAAATTAAAAAAAAGTATGGCTTATGTACAGTTATTGTGACGTTATCTCGTTAGTTCCAGTGTATGTAGCAGTTCACAGGCTTCACAAGTGCTCGGGGAAGGTCAAAACATATAGCGAAAACACCATTGGTAAAATCAGTGTCACTGATTGTATTTCTTTCCTTTATTATCTGTATAGGTTAAAAAAGGACACCGATACATTTAGTGTGCACTCGTTTTACAAATGGTTTTTGATAATAGTCTGCTAATGTGACAGCATACCGGTTTTAAGCCTCTAGATCTAGTGAAAAAGACTGTTTGGATGAAGAAATGTAAAAAAACGATGCATGATGATTAACCAAATTTTTGGAAAACATTTTGTTATTTTTTCTTATATTGGGAGAGTTCACAAACGCTATAAGCCTGAGTCCCAACGCAGAGTGGGTGTCTTAGGTGAAGTTAAATTCAGTTCATGACACGAGACTTAAAGATTTAGAGATTTGAAGAAGAAGGGAAGATCTCTACAAGCAGCAGGTTTAGCGGCCAAGACATTCTAGGGATAAAGAAACAATTAAAGTAGGAAGTTTGGGACCTATCCAGCTGGGTTGTGAAGGGATGCGTAAAAGTGGCTCTCGTTAAATTATTATGTAAAATTTTCGTTGGAGACTTTTTGCTTAAATAGATTGAGTAAACAGATTATTAAATAAATCTAAAATATATATATATATATATATATATATATATATATATATATATATATATATATATATATATATATATATATATATATATATATATATATATATATATATATATATATATATATATATATATATATATATATATATATATATATATATATATATATATATATATATATATATATATATATATATATATATATATATATATATATATATATATATATATAAGTCCCTTTAGCTCACCTCCCGTCTTATGTACCTTATTTATTATTCACGGTAAAATTTTCATATTTTGCAGACGTTACCCTTAACCTACGGTGCATTTCAGGAAAATAATTTTGGTTATACAGGATGTCACAAAAAAGTGTGACGTCACGATGATTTATTTTTTTAAATGGAACACTGTGTATTTTTTTTGTATATTTAGGTACCTTCTGTGGTTATTTATATTCCTCCAAAATTTTGTCAACATCGGTTTAGTAATTTCAGAGAAAAAAAATAAAATATAAAAAAAACTGTTTTGCACCATTAGATTTAAAAATGAATAAAAACACAAGAAACTTTTTAAGTAACCTTATATTAGTCGCTTAGGTCATTTTGGTTAATTTGATCTGTACAGGGTGTCCAAAATTTAGTGTCAAACTCTTCAAATTTAAAAGCACTTTATTTTTCTTATTTTAAATATGTGCCCCTGTATATTTTTAATTCGTTAGATGCAGAATTAAAAAACAAACATTTTTCTAATTATAACCATATCGAAATTCCTAATACATTAAAAGTTATTCGTTGAAAACTCATTTTGGCATGTATTTTAATAGTAATACCATTGAATAACAATGATAGGTGGCTATGAAAAACAATTTATTGACGTTAGAGTTTCCTAATAACGTTGAGTATTACCTAGAAATTGGTTTAATTTACCTAAATATTAGCCAAAAGTATTAAAAATTTAAAATATATTATTATTTAACATTTAAAGGTTTTTCTAAAATTAATTTAATTTAATTAATAAATAATTATAATTTACTCGATTTTTGATAATACGTCAAAATAAGATTTTGTAAGTTAAATAGACTCCAATGTCAATAAATTGTTTTTCATAGTCACCTCACTTTTATTCAATGGTATTACTATTAAAATAGATGCCAAAATGAGTTTTCAACGAATAACTTTTAATGTGTTAGGAATTTCGATAGGGTTATAATTAGAAAAATGTTTCTTTTTTAATTCTGCATCTAACAACCTAAAAATATACAGGGGCTCATATTTAAAATAAGAAAAATAAAGTGCTTTCAAATTTGAAGAGTTTGACACTAAATTTTGGACACCCTGTACAGTTCGAATTAACCAAACATGACCTAAGCGACTGATATTACGTTACTTAATAAGTTCCCTGTTTAATTCTATTAATCAAGCACTATTGGTATTTTTATTTATTTTTAAATTCAATGGGGCAAAACAGTTTTTTTTTATATTTCATTTTTTTTTCTCTGAAATTACTAATCCGATTTTAACAAAATTTTGGAGGAAGATAGATGACTACAAAGGGTACCTAAATATACAATAAATACACATTGTACCATTTAAAAAAATGCACCATCGTGACGCCACACCTTTTTGTGACACCCTGTATAACCAAAATTATTTGCCTGAAATGCACCGTAGGTTAAAGGTAACGTCTGCAAAATATGAAAATTTTACATTGAGTAATAAATGAGCTACATAGACGGGAGGTGAGCTGCAGGACCCTGTATATATATATATATATATATATATATATATATATATATATATATATATATATATATATATATATATATATATATATATATATATATATATATATATATATATATATATATATATATATATATATATATATATATATATATATATATAAATATATATATATATATATATATATATATATATATATATATATATATATATATATATATATATATATATATATATATATAAAGCAAAAATGTGTAATTCAAAACTGCTATCTTATAACAAGAGATTTAATAAAGGATTTCAATATTTTCCCTGATGACTATTTGATCTCAACCCTATTACAGTTCAGATTTCACCCTTATGTTGGCCACAATTGAATGCGTTTCTGACAAGAAGTGTTTGAATTCTTCTAATGGGCTTGTCTGATTTATCTTTACCCTATCGTAACCTTATAAAAAATTAATATACTTTTTTATTTTTGTCTTAAAATTCTTCTAAGTAAACAAAAAAAAAATAGTTTGAAAAATCGCAAAAACCAAATATACGGTCTCTGAAAGTGTATAAGTACCTAATACAGTGGTGAATGCGCCAGATTTGTTAGAATGGTACCCTTTAGGTTTAACCACAATAACAACATTGAGTTCAGCGACCTAGGTTCGCTGGTAAACTTACTATTCGAGAATCAATTTTTGATTAACGTGGAGAAAACTAAAAAAAAATATTTTTTATCAGTAACGTAATTTTTTCGATGGCAGCTCAGAAGTTGGTACCAATTTTATTATCAAAAATCTGCAACTAATTTAAAAATAATGGTAAACATTTTAAGACTGTGTTTTAGTATGAGCAAATGTTCATATGAAATTTTCGTTTTATTCTTACACTAAGAAAAAAACACTGTTGATTATAATAAAGAAATCTGAATTTTTAGTAGATGAAGTCAGTTTTAAAATTAAAATCTTTTTAGCAATTAAAAATATCTAAACAATATTTTAAAAGGGTCTGATTTGGAATACATACAGAGTATACAGATTAGAAGAAGATAAATACTTTATGCCTCGAAAAAGTAATCCCAGCTTTCAAAAGTTGTTGTGGCAATGGATATAATGTGTCAGTGAAGGTCGTTTTCAAAACTGACGCGAACAAGGTTAAATGTCTCTTTGTTTTACAGAACTTGGCGTCAGCAGACTTTTTTCGGGAGATGGATTGTGTTTTAAAAGCATTAAACTGGAATAAGCTTCCTTTCCAAATCAGACTTAGAGACTAGCTTGAGAAACTGAATATTAGGGTACTGTTGCCAGCAGAACTATAAATAAGAATTTTTTTAATATTAAGTAACTTATAAAATTACTTCAAAGAAATGGTGGTAATAATTGAAATACCTTTTTCTCTATGTAGTAACATATAATCCATTGTCGGTTAATCGACATTGTTTAAAACCCCATATATCGCATGCTATTAGTTTATTAATTGCACTATTGTTTTGCGATTTCCTTAGTTAAATTAAATTGTTCGGTAATTTTTGTTAAAAAATGTTTTATCAAACAATATTTCTTATTGTGGTCTATCAAAAGCAATTTTGTGGAATAAAATAAAAGAATTTTTTAAGATCATCAGCATGATAAACTATCTTTTTGAAAAATGGTGTATTGAACATAAAAAACCCAAATCTGTACAAAGTTAGCTTCCCTCTTTTTTATGTATACAAAAAAATGTATACAAAATTTTCCTTTTAGAATGTTTTTTTTTTTTTTATGAATTGTAATTTAATTGCGATACTCTAAATAGAACCCTCGTAAAGATTGAAAAAACGGTTTCTTATAAAAAACTGCATTTTTTGCAGAAAAAGTCGGAAACCTCGCTAAAATTGACTATTAAAAAAAAAAACATAATTTGAACCATATTAAAGATGGAAAGCTGATCCTTCGGAAATTTTTTAGTATTTTGTTTAAAGAGACTAATGACGGCCGCTGTCATCTGAGTAGTTTTTTTTTTTTTAATCGCAGTTTAAATATTCTGCAGTGATATTTTGAACGACTCGGCTTAACCGTAATGGGCCCCTTGCACAAAATTTATTTTATTCTAAAAACACGTCAAATATCTTTCTTTGTCTATTAAAGAACCATCTCTCAAATATCTTTTCTCGGAAAAATTAGTTTCGGCGTACTTACTTAAGATTTAAAAATTCACATCTGGCCCTTTCAATTTGTAGTTAGACCAAAACGAATGATAGTATTCTACTTTTCAAATAAACAAGTGAAAACGGCACTTATCCACTGATTGGAAATTAAAACTGCTTTAATATTGGGATTAGCTCCGCTAGGTATTTTATTTAATCCGCTTTCATCCGAGATATAATATTGGAACTTAGCCCCGGTGGCTTCTGTCGATCAGGCATTGTGAATATATGCGGTTAGCGCGTTGTGACGTGGATATCGTTACGCGGGAAAGTTTAATATTTGAATTTTAAATGCCTTTAACTTTGTCATAAAATTTCGTATAAAAAATATTTGGCAGAAGCGTTATTTAGGTATAAGGGTTATTTTTAGCCAATAAAAAAATATGTGCAAGGGGCTCATTGTCCAATTTCAATTAACTAAACATATTCCTAAAATTTAAATTTTATTCTTCGATTTACAGACAATTTTGGCAAAAAGTGCAAAAAAGGGCACAGAATATTGCGCCGGACGCGCAATCTCACCTTTAGAGCAGAGGAGTGAAGTGTCAAAGCAAACGACGAGAAATGTACATGAATTTATTTTTGTAAGGATTACGTCTAGCAAGGAAACGTACAAGACATTTATTACAGGTTTTTTTTTATATTGAAAACAGAAAAAAACACTTTTGCATAAATTTTGGTTTTTGTATGTTCTATGCACCACTTTTTAAAAGATGGTACTGGTGGTTTGCTGTTTAATTTTAGGTACTTAAATAGCATCTATTTTGCTCTGTAAACTGACATGACCCAATTATTAACAACATGAAGAAAAGGTTAGCACATTGTAAACGCGGGAAAGTAAATTATAGTTTAAAAAAATTCAACTTTGTCATAAACACGCTTTTATAGCAAGCCGGACTAAAAAGTAGAAAATAACTTAATTATAGTAAAAAAGCGTGGAGTGCTTGATATTAAATGTTACAATTATTTTATTGGTAGCTATTTAAAAAATTAGAGCTATGATGAAAATATGGTATATTGCACCCTCACCTTTTTACAGAGGAGTGATAAAGCAAACGACGAGAAATGTACATGAATTTATTTTCTACTTTTCATTCAGAAAAAAACACTTTTGCATAAATTTTGGTTTTTGTATGTTCTATAAAAAAGATGGTACTGGTGGTTTGCTTTTTTTTAGACTATAATTTATTTTCTTATTTTGACCCAATTATTAACAACATGAAAACAAAAGCATCTAAAATAAATGGTAGTTTAATGCGCAAAAAGTAGTCATTATAGAAAAAAGCGTGGAGTGCTTGATATTAAATTTTTTTTGGTAGCTATTCTGATGACCCTAGTCACTTTTCATTCCGGTTTGCTATCAGGACATTAAAAGACAAAGTTATGAAATATTTGTAGTAATATTAAATTTTCTTTATTCTGATGTCATCGGCTGTCATCGGCTCTTGACCCCTAATCATATTTTCAAGTTAATCAGACTTCTTGAAATTGGTGAAAATTAAGTTAAAAAATTCCGTTACATAGATACATACAGATGAAGCTAATAAAAGGGTGGTAAAAATGTGTAAACTGTTATGAACATTTTATTTTCAAATATTTTCCGTTCAAAATAATATAATTTAATTAAAAAGATGATTAAATAGAATAAATCAAGGAATGCAAATATTTTTCGTACTAAAGAAAAAATAATAATATTGAATACAGACCACTAAATGCTGAATTAAGGTGTCATAGGCACCAGTAAAATTGCTGTGACCAGTGCAGCATAAAAAAGAAAATGTAGTTAATTAGCCGTTGCAATGGTACAGAGTCAAAACGGCGTTAAATCGCAATTAACCAATAATTGGCATTTTGACAGGCCGGTGAGTTGCCAATAAAACCCGGGCAAAAACAGTTCTTTCGCCGTGCACAAAGCAAATGAATTTTACTCGACAGGTCTGAATAATCCGTTCTCAATCGGCAAACAAGCCTGTCACATATTGAATAGTAGGCGGGGGTGGCCTGCACCGGGGTAGAGGGGTGTTTATGCACCGTCACATGAAGGCTATTGCGTTGGCTATTGCCCAGATTCAATTTCCAATATGCATATATTTGACTCTCCGAAAAAGGGTAAATTTTAAGTCACATCTATTTATTCTTTAGTATTATTATAGACATACAAATTGATGTTTATATTGCTACAAAAACTTTTTATACCATAAATCTCTTAATTTATTTGACTGTCAACTGCCATCTAGCTCAGTTTGCAGAGATTTTTTGGTATCCAAAATTGAACATATAATAGTTGTCTATAATACCCTATCGGTGCTTTTCGCAAAAAAAAATCAGAAAAACCGCTAAAATTGAACGTTTTTTTAAAAATGTATAACTCAGACGCTTTTAATTAATCCTTCGAAAAATTAATGTTTATAATATGTTGTCTAAACTGGCTATAGGCGGACCCTGTCAACAAGTATCTTTTTTAAATCGCAGTTTAAATATTATACCGTGACATTTTAGACAAATCAGCGTATTAACTGTAATGGTTCAATTTGAATTCATTTGATTACTATACTTCAAATTTTATTCTAGAACCTATAATCTTTGATATCCATATAAAATTGGCGAAAAATGGGAAGAACAGCTCCGAACATTGTGCCTGAACGCACGAACTTGCTCTTCGCACAAAGTATTGGGAGGTCAAAACAGGTGGAGAGAAGAAACGTTAAGAAACACGCTGTACATTTCTTCTCACTTGCTTTGACCCCTCACTACTCTGCCCCAAGAGCGAGCCCCGAGATCAAGCTTTCAGCGAAATTTTTGGAGTCGTTTTTCACATTTTTGCCAAATTTATGTGAAAATCAAAGATATAAAAGTTGTAAAATCAAATTTAAAATTTATTAATCCTTTTACCAAATTGCCAAATCAAACAATTACTGTTAATACGAGTACAAAATATCACTGCAAAATATTTAAAATGCATTTCTAAAAAAAGCGCTCGTCAAACAGAGTGCGTCTTTAGCACAACAAACAATTATTTTCCGGAAGCTTTCCAACTTTAAAAGGGTTCATTAAATAAATTTTCCCAAAAGACAGTCAATTAAGCAAATTCTATTACTTCTCTCTGCGATTTTTTTTTAAGAAGAAACCATCTTGTTTTTTGTTTTTTTTTATTCTTTACTAAAGTCCTATTGACAGTACCGCAATTAAATTATAATGGGATCAAAATTTTTCAATCTAAAATAAAAAAAAAACACCTTTAAATCGATGATACTGGTGATTTGCTGTAAAATTTTAGGTACCAAAAAAATCTCTGTAAACCGAGCTAAAACTAGCAAGTCAAGTAGATGCACTTTCTTCTTAAAATTAATTTCAAAAAAATCCTTCCTCTTTTCCAACCATAAGGTCTATTCTATATTCACTTGTCTATAAGGTTTTAAAAAAATGTACTTTAGCGGCCGAGTGATGATCGCGTTGTTAAATTTAGCAATGGACTTAGCAGTTTAGAATGTTTAACAAAACGTCATTGTCAGTGTTATTCAATGATTTTAGTAGGCATCCTGTCAAAATCTGACATTTTGTTAAACAACCGTTGTCAACTTAGCAAATTGTTAAAAGTTAACAACGGTTTAGAATGTTTAACAAAATGTCAGATTTTAACAGGTTGCCTACTAAAATCATTGAATAACACTGACAATGACGTTTTGTTAAACATTCTAAACTGCTAAGTCCATTGCTAAATTTAACAACGCGATCATCACTCGGCCGTAAGTGTCTAAAACAGTTTACAAAGCCGAGGTCTGACACCACAGAAATGAAAATATGACAAAGTAAAACGTTCGGGGCTTTCTCAGATCGACTATAAAGAGATACATAAAAGTGGCACTGGGGATAACTCTATTAGGAGCTGCAAGGGAAGGATATTTAAGAAAATATGTGAGCTAATTTTTCTGAGTAGAAGACGTGAAAAAACCTATAAAAGAGGGACAGGACCTTTACAGCCTATCAATGGATAAGAAAAGAAAGCTTTGTAGTTAGAGTGGGGTCATTAACACGACAAACGACTCTTCTTTGGATGGAATAAAGATTGTTAACTATTGTGGAGAAGTTATTTTCCAAATTTGTAAACAGTTTTTTAAGCAGGACTTGATTTCGATACATACAAACCATACAGGGTAAAATGTGAAAAATACTTTTCCACTGAACAGAAAAATTCAAACTTTCTGAAAGCTGTTGGGACTATGGATGTAGTTTGTTTGTGCTACTTAAGATCCTTACCAAAGGTAACGCCCACAAGACTAAATAATTATTTGTTGCTGCAAACTTAGTCGCTAACTTGTATGGGATAATAATTTGCAGACTTTTTCGTGACATCAAACATGATAAAGTAGTTTATTATCTTAATATAAATTATTAAGATGTGTACGATATTCTGCGCTTGTTTCTCATTTAGGGTTATATATAGGCTTGAAAAAATGAATAATAAAGTGAATGATAGTATCGTGAGCAAAGCTATTAAAATAATTATCCGTGAAAGAGAGAAAATCGTTAATTTGAGGAAGATATTTTATTGGTCCAGTCCTAAGCTTTGAGTTATTGCAGCATTAATTAAAATATTCAAGTGTGCCTTAAAAATGCAATGTTTTTAGGTGACTTAAGTACAAAGTTATTAAGTAAACAGAAATAAAATTGCATTGGACTAAATCTTCTTAAAAATCCAAATATCGTGATACCAAGAATACTTAATTATTTTAGAGAATTACCCCTGTACACCCCGAAATGGGGTAAATAAAAAGCACCGGTCCGTTTTCTTTACCCAAACATCGCTTTCATAAAAGCACCTATCCTAAAAAGTACCTTATTCTGTATGCATTTTTCTTAGAGAATAATAAGTAGAGTGCTTATCAAAAATAGGACTTATAGACATTATAGTAGTAAAAAATTGTGAATAAAATGAAAATGTAAATTAACTTTAAATTGGGGTAAAAATTGTGTCCAATTTAATGCATCAACGACTTAATCATGTTTGTTGTCCCCAACTCTACAGACCAAAGAATAATTTCATAATGTGGATACTGCGTTTGAGAATGACCTATTACAACCATACCCACACATTTTTCAGAAAGCGTAGATGTTTTTATAAGATGGAAAATATTTTTCCCTGCTGCTTCTTAATAGATTGACATTTCCAGAGTGTCTCGACTGTAAAACTTACTGCCCGTAGATGTCTTTTTTTTCCTTTAAACCATCAAACCTTTAAGTGTAATTTTCTTTTACGGTACTTTTTGTGTAAACTCGATATAATGTAAAATATTTTAAGTAATGCGACAAGAGTAAAAATTAAACTCCGATCAAAACAGAAGCTAATAACTACCCTTAAAAAACTTGTGTTTTTTGTTATAATTCCCAATTCTACCTTTTTCAGTACATAATAAACAATAACAATATAACAACAGAAACAAATAATTCTAAGTAAATAAATGGGTAGTTTAAAAAAATCGTTGTGGTAGGTTTTTTTACATTAAAGTTTAGTTGACCAGGCGTGTTCAGTCTTTTCTTTATATAATATACCAAATATATTTTTAATTATTTTTTAAAACAAAACTTTATTTAGACAAAAAAGTCTTGTTTTCATTTTTGTATGAAAGCAAAAGTTCCTCTGATGTGATACGCCACTGGTAAACATATTTATTCCTGATATTTTTAAGTCTAGCTTTTATTTTAAAAAACAATTTTAGAAGTACATCTAAGGGAATGTTTCTTATTTAATTTTTTGTGCCTTACTTAGGAGAAGGAATACTTATTTTATAACAAATAACACTTACCGCCAAATAACGGCCTCGAGCCTCGAGAACTTCTAACCTCGAAATGGTATGGCCACAAATCACTTGTAAAAAACACTATTAATAAAAGATTGCATCTATTAGGATTTTATGTTGATATTTTAACACAAATTTCTTTTTTCACTACTTAATTAAAATAGACGTTTGGGCAGTTCAGGCTTAAAGCTTTTACACGACAAAAAAAGTAATCCCTTTGGTTTAATTGGCTCACTATAGATGGCACTACACGAAAAAGACCGGGTTCGTTAAATTTAAGTGTATAGATTCAATTTACCCCTTTGTAATGACTTACGATAAATAGGCCAATAGGCTAACACTAGAAGAAAAAAAATGAGAAATAAATTTTTTGTCGATTTACTACGGCATTTTGTTTTAATTTTTTTGGAACCATATCTTGTCATTGCGTCTTCGTTATTAAGAGGCACCTTTAATATATTTTCCCCGCTATATTATAATACAAACACAAGCAGTCTTCTGTGTTTTTATTTTGTCAAAAAAAAGACTCCCAAAGTTGCCAGAGCCATTGAATTTTTTTGTAAGTAGTTGAAATCCAACACAAAAACAGTAATTTCTAAAATTAACCTCTAAAACAAACCCCACAAATGCATTTAAGTAACTTTATTTTGACGTTATAACATCAGTTATACATTTGCCGATGAATATGAACAATAGTGCAAACACAGTAAATTTCGCTTTGTTTGATTAAATTCCGTCTTACTGGTACCGATTAACAGAAATAGAAGTGAAATAAGGTTAGATTAGGTTTTCTAGTTTTTTTTAATGTTAAAACGTTCTAGTTAAAATTCCTTAAGGTGTTTTATAACGGTGTAGTATGTGCAAAAGAGCGTTAATCTTTCTTTTTTTATGAAACTAGACCTAGGAAGTAGGTCATTCCAAAGATGAGCAAAATATAAGCTGAACCATCGCCAACGATGCAATAAGTACAGGCACTCCGACGTTCGCCCCCAAAAATCTACTTGCCGTCGCGCGTTGCATGCTTACCAAACCGACACTTAGCAGGCCTTTATATTAGGCTAGGCGCAAATTGAGGGGCATATAGCGCGTGTAACTAGATTCCTGACTTCCATAAGACCCTGAGTAATAAAAGTGGTACAATATATTGTATAGTTTTGTGGCGGATCCATGTTTTCATATGTTTTCTTAGGAAGTACTGGCCTTGAAATTTTCTAGAAAATGACCACTTTGAGCTAAGCCTGTTCAGCCCTATTGACCCCTATGAACTTGCAGATTGTCTGCAACGAAACAGAAGAAAAATTATAAAACCAAAACACAATTTATGACAACACGTCATAAAAAGTAAAAAGCTTTCAGAAGTTTTTAAAGCAAAATTTCTTAAAATTTAGTTTATTTTTTTCTTTTAATTTCATCTTGACAACGGTGGCCGACTTGCCACGGAAAGGTAGATTGGTATTTTTGATTTTAGGGTTTTTTGGGGGGTTTTTCTTCTTTTTTGTTGCAGGCGATCTGCAAGTTCATAGGGGTCAATAGGACTCAGCAGTCTCAGCTCGCTATTCCCCGGGACATGGACCAAAGTGGTCCCATTTTCTAGAAAATTTCAAGGCAAATACTTTCAAAGAAAACATATGAAAATAAGTACACACACTCGGACTTGTAGTGGCAACACTACAAACCTCATTCCATTTGTTAACTGTCATTTAGTTAATTTATTCGATTTAGATTTTTCAAAATTAATTGTAAGATGTGATGTGTTTTACGTTGTTGCCGGTTAATATGTTTTGCAAAAATTAAAAGTTTTTGACTATTTTGCGTGACAGTTTGAGTAGTAGTGCAATCTCGACCACCTAGATTTTTTCAGTTTGCCAAAATCGTAAAAAAAAATCCCTTTGTGGCTGGCATCGCATGAGTGTAACATTTTTAATTCCTAGTAGGTATAAAATTATGACCCTCTTGTGCATTTGGTGTTAACCCAAAATAAACTGGACTGCTTCTAGTATTATATGATTAAATAAACATAATTGCGTTGCTTCAATATTACCTAATTTAAGTAAAACTTGGTTATAGGTATGGCGCAGATGCGATTTCAGGAAATCTTAAAATCCAATAACATATCACCCTCCTTATTATTAAAAATAATAAATGTACATGTCAGAACTCAATCGATTAATAAATCAATTATGACATTATTTTACATAAAAATATCTTAGAATTACCCTTAATTTTTTATATCAAAATCAAAATAATTTTTATTTACACTATTATTAAGGGTTAGGTATTTTTTTATAATTATTTTATCTTGAAAACGGTAGTAGAATTGCTGCCGATACGGTAATAGGTTTTATTTTTTGGTTTAGATGATATGCAAATTTATAAGGGTCAATCGATTCTGTGTATGCACATGACCTATACTTTGGGACCAGGACCAAAGCGAAGAATGTTTTGATCGTTTTTTTAAAGACAACTTACAAATTAAAAACTGGTGTTCAGGGACTCTGCCTTTTTTGGTAAAAACTATTTTTTATTTTTTTACATAAAAAAGCTTAATAAATTTTATAAATAACCGTAACAACGCTAAAACGTGAAAGCAAAGTACACGAAATAGGACAAATCAAAATTAATCTATTGTTTTTTGGATTGGCTGTTGTGATCAGGCGCGTGCTGGCCCACCGGGATACCGGGAGTTTCCCGGTGGGCCCTTGTAAGGTTGCTTTCAAGGCCCCTCGTAAGCCTTAAAGTCTACGTCACGTCCAAATACATACATACAGATGTAGTTGCCTTTAACAGAAGCATTTGGAAGCATTGTTACTGATGACCTGCGAATCTGATATTACAACAAATATTTCTGTAGATGTAGCTATTAACAAGTTATGCCAGAAAAGCAAAGCAATTAAAAGTTATATATATATATATATATATATATATATATATATATATATATATATATATATATATATATATATATATATATATATATATATATATATATATATATATATATACATATATATATATATATATATATATATATATATATATATATATATATATATATATATATATATATATATATATATATATATATATATATATATATATATATAAAAATGTATCAGCTTAGAACTAAGAAACATTAATATGAATTTTTCAAAAACTTAATAATATCCTGTTTCTATACATTGTAAAATTTAGCTGTTGTTGATGTTACCAACTTCTAAATAATGCATTTAGTTGTAAGTATACCTAAAATTGAGAAAGATTTGCTTTTTTATTGTATTGTTTTTTTTTTCCATATTGTAGACCTGAAGAAGGAAATAAATATTTTCGAAAGCTCGTTAAACTAAGAAGTGTTTCACTTTAATTAGCCCTTCCTGGACCGATACCCAAGAAATTTATTACCTTTGTTGTTTAACTGGCAAAGACTTCCTCCTTATCTTTATTATATATATATATATATATATATATATATATATATATATATATATATATATATATATATATATATATATATATATATATATATATATATATATATATATATATATATATATATATATATATATATATATATATATATATATATATATATATATATATATATATATATATATATATATATATATATATATATATATATATATATAATATATATATATATATATATATATATATATATATATATATATATAAATATTGCCATCCTCATTTTTCGCAACGGTCTTGCAATGATTTTTTTGCTTTCTTTCCGAATGTGTGTACATTATACTCTTTCTTCTTTTAATACTAAAAAATCGTCTCGGCTGGATGGCATACCAGCAATCGTCTTAAAAAAATGTGCTCCCGAGCTTGCACCCATCCTAACTCGCCTCTTTCGAATCTCTTACGACTCGGGCATTATCCCGGAAAGTTGGAAAGCTGCATGTGTGCAACCTGTCCCCAAAAAAGGATCCAAAACTCTTTCTTTTAACTATAGACCTATATCTCTTCTTTCTGTTGTTTGCAAAGTAATGGAAAAATTTATTAATTCCGAAATCTTAAAGTATCTGGAAAAACATAAGATCTTACATGACAGACAGTATGGATTCCGTCACAGTAGATCCACAGCTGATCTTCTTTCCATTGTCTCACACAACTGGAACAAGTCCCTTGAGCTTCTGGGTGAATCCTAGATCGTTGCTCTTGACATATCCAAAGCTTTCGATCAGGTCTGGCATGATGGGCTTCTTAACAAACTTCCTTCTTACGCTTTTCCACCTAAGCTTTGCTATTGGCTCTTCAGTTTCCTTTCTAATCGACGTATATCAGTTAGTGTAGATGGTCATTCTTCCAGCTTCTACCAAATTAATGCTGCGGTGCCCCAGGGCTCAGTGCTGGCACCCACGCTATTTCTTCTATACATTAACGATCTTTTCTCTTTTACAATCAATCCCATTCATAGTTTTGCTGACGATAGTACCATCCACTCTACTATTCAATTTCTAAAGCCACCATGTAATTCTGATTTGAAAAACAAGCGCAGGTCAATGCAGATATCTCTTTCACAAGACCTTAAACTTATCTTGGATTGGGCGCCAAAAATCTTGTTCAGTTTAATGTTCGTCATGTTCGCCGTCGCGAAAAAGGCTGCCAATGCTAATTCCTTACATATGAGGGGCCAAGTTCTGCAGAGTCGTTTAATCTTATCGGCGTTACTTTTGAGAATAACCTCAGCTGGCACAAACACATTACATCCATAGCCTCGGCAGCTTCAAAAAAGCTTGGATTCCTCTTCCGTGCCAGAAAATATTTCTCTTCTTCCAATCTGTATACTCTGTAGGTATCCCAAATCAGACCCTCTTTAGAATATTGTTCTCATGTCTGGGAAATGGCGTCCTCTACAACACGTAGCATTCTGACTCCATTCAAAGAAGAGCCGTTCGTCTTATTAATGATCCAACGCTCACAGAAAGGCTTCCTCTTCTTGCCCACCGGCGAGCTGTAGGGGGGATCTGTCGCTCTTCCATAGGTTCTTTCACGGCTTCTGCTTATATTAATTGGACAGTATAATTCCTTCTCTGGCAGCTCCCAACAGAGCAACACGTAGTGCAATTTTTTACAGTTCAGTTAGAGAGGCCCCGAACTTCCCGCTTTCTTCGTTCATTCATTCCTAGAGTGTCGAGACTATGGAACCTGCTGCCCGCAGGAGTTTTTCCCTTCTCCCCCAAACTCCAAATATTTAAGTCCCGTGTGAACAAACTCCCTCTCACCACACTTAACCACACTAACCAACCAACTAACCACCACACTTAAGACACCCACGGGATACGTTAGTACTTAGGCATCAGCCGTCGTGGACTGTCCCAAGATAAAAAAAAAACATATATTTAAAATTCCTTAATAATCCGTGCCCTAAATTATTCTTGCCCAAGCTTCTTCGGAATAACTAATCAGTCTCCTCCATTTCCTGAATCTCCTGGTATCAAAGATTTGCTGTAGAGTAAGACAGGAAATAGTCTTTTTCCTAAAATCAAAATATTAAAAATTTGCACAGTTATCTTCTTGTCAGAATTATAGGTTGCAAGGGTATGGACATTAAATGTGGTTTACGTTCATTTTTATTTTACTCACGCATCAACTCTATATATATTCGAGTGAGCGCGCGTACGTGTTAGACATAGAACGCTTATGCGTGTATATACATTGGGTCCTAAGGATTGTCGTTATGTTTATTTATTTTAACGTACCCACTATAGTAATTTTACTAGAGGGTATTATAGTGTGTTTCGCTGACCTACCTATTCACGGCAAAGGAGATTAATGCAAAGCCTGTACCTTTCATGTAAATCTGTTAGTCAAAGTAATATTCAATTACAGGGTTTCATTCGCCGAATGCACACATGAACTTGCTCTGGTAATGCCAGACCGCGCTTGGATAATGTCAGGAAATATGGAATGGAAACCAATTAAACCTAGAATTATACCAATATATTAGTATGACGTTATGGATTAGGGATAAATACACCAAATTTAGAAGCCTATGCAACCAGTAGGTACACACACATTTTCAGAAAATAGAAATTACTCTTTACAAAAGAGGATATTACCGTATTGTCTAGAGTTTATATGTGTTATTATGTGCATTTAATTTGTTTTTAACTAATGATTACTATTTACATTAAATTAGTTTATTGAGCGTTTTTTATCGTAACTTTTGCAGATACCTAGTCAAGTGGTTATAAAGCAATAGCATCCCAACAACTCAATTTCTGATTTTTATTTAGTTCCGCGGGCGAAGGCGGAAGTTTCGCCTTCGCCTTTTCGTTTTTGGGTAGAAGAGCAAATCGATCTTTACGTTGGTTGTTATCAAACATGGATTCTAGAAGATCAAGGACAGAGTTAGGGGCATCAGACGAATAAGACTTTTGGCTTTTCGGGGTTGCTTTGATTCGACCCGGGTGATAACGGTCTGTGGTTTTAAGAACAAGGGCTTACAGTATATCACCAAATCAGTAGTTTTGGGCTTTTTTACCCTCCTCATTAGGTGTTGCCATTGACTCCTGAGTATCTATACAACCAACTGATACAATACAGAGACAGACTTTTGTGGATGATTTTTAATGATGAATCTTGTTTTTGTTTGGGTTCGCATGATGATCGAACAATGGCAATAATGCGACGTAGTAAAAGACGTAATACACAATTTGATATACAGGGTGTCCTGATAAGGTCGTCCTGCGGCGATATCTCGAGAACCCTTTATCGGATAGCTTTCGGAAAAAAATACTTGTAGTAAAACCAGCCTCGAGAAAATGCTGGAAATTATTTTCAAGTTTCTAATTCCACCGCTAAAGGGCGTAAGACTACAAACAAAATTGAAAGCACCGATTATTTAAAAATATGTCATATTAACTTATGTTGTGGATAGTTTTCTCACAAACTATGTAAAATAAAGACATTTTTTCTTTTAAGCGTTTTTCCCTTACCTGTCAAATATAGGGAGGGGGGAGAAGCGAATGTTCATTAAAAAAAAAAAAACTAAATAACTTTTTTTAGACTTAACCGATTTTGATAAACTGGGTCTCGTTTGAAAGAGCTTTTACCAGGTCTTAAGATGAAATATTGGTATAATTATTTTTTTTTTGTTTTATGCCTAGAGACTGATTTGTGTCAAAGTTATAAATTTTGTCATTTTTTTTTGAAAAATTTAAATACAATGGTATTATTTTTATAAGCCCATTAAGAAGAGCATAAAAAAAGTAAAGATGCTAGTGAAAACCTTATTTCGATATCTTAATTAATTCTCAATTTATTGCCGAAAAACTGCATTACTCGTATCATTTTCTATTTTAAGCTGTCAGATAAACAACGCGGTGTTTTTATCGAAAGTGCCGGGACGTTAAAAATCACAGAGAACAGGGACGTTAAAAATGACAAGTGCATTGTTTGTCAAACCTGATAATTTTAAATTTAGTTCTTGTTTATCGCAGTTCATCGTTATTATTAGTAGTAGTAGTGTTGATAATCATTATTAAGTAGCAAGTAAGTAAATTATGTCTTATTCTACCACTGAGGCATACGATACGGTCGCCGTTTATTTTGAAAATTTTTAAAATGCCTCTATTACTGCAATACAATATGCCAGAAGATATTTCGAAAGACGGCATTTTAATGAAACAGTGTTTAGACGTTTGACAACCCGTTTAAGAAAAACTGGAAATGTGCATCCTATTCCAGCACAATGAAGATACAATTAGGCAGAGCCCGTAGATAATAATAAATAAGCTTTTATTATCCACGAGCCGTGCAATTATGAATGCTGTTAATAAATTGATGATAATCAAATAATAAGGATATTATTGATATTATTTAATATTCGTAGAGAAACAAATGGTTTTTGTTGTCATGGCATTCTCGATAAAAACGCCATCGCCACCTTGTTTATCTGACAACTTAAAATAGGAAATAATACGAGTAATGCGGTTTTTAGGCAATAAGTCGAGAATTAATTAATTAAGATATCAAAATGCAGTTTTCGCCATTTTCTTGACTTTTTTATGCTCGGTTTAATGGGCTTATAATAATAATATCATTGTATTTAGATTTTAGAAAAAATTGACAAAATTTATAGCTTTGACACAAATCAGTCTCTAAGGATAAAACAAAAAAAATAAATTATTTATACCAATATTTTATCTTAAGCTCTTATAAAAGCTCTTTTAAACGAGACCTAGTTTATCAGAATCGGTTAAGCCGAAAAAGAGTTATTTAATTTTTTTCAAATGTACACGCTCCTCCCCTCCCTATAATTGACATGTTTGGAAAAAAAAGTTTCTTTATTTTACATAGTTTATGAGAAAACTATCAACGACATAAGTAAATATGATTTATTTTTAAATATAATCCATGTTTTCAATTTTGTTCTTAGTTTTACGCCCTCTAGCGGTGGAATTAGAAACTTGAAAATAATTTTCAGCATTTTCTCGGGGCTGGTTTTATTATTAATATTTTTTTCCGAAACCTATGCGATGATGGGTTCTCGAGATATCGCCGGAGGAAGACCTTATCAGGACACCCTGTAGAGAGACAAGTTCATCACCCCTTGGGTGTATTGGTACAGGAGGCAAGCCTTGGGTGTAATGGTATAGGGTACCTTTGAAGGTAACATGACGGTCCTTTGGTTTATTCAAGAGGTAATGAAGCCTCAAGTCCTTCTCTATCCGATCAAAAACTCCATTTTTCAAACACACAAAGCCAGACCACATGGCCAGATATAACCGTAAACTTCATGGATCAACACCACATTAATCACTTCTCGGTCGATCATGTATGGGACATTTAAAAGTAGGGTAAAATGAGATACCTATAAAAGATGTAGACTACCTCGTCAAATCCATGTACATATAGATGTGTCGATGAGCGTATAAGAAATCGAGGGTCTTTCACACTTATTACCCTATATTATGTTATTGATCATCTGATTTGGATGACCACCAAATCATTTATAAGCAATTGTCTGCTGTACAGACATGTAAGAATAAAATTACCAGAATATATTGTATATAAATAGGTGTTTACCTTTTTTTGTCACTAAGTGTAAATCAATAGTGGCCCCTATCTTAAAAGAATTAGGAAGTGAAGTATCTAAAGCTTAATAGTAACAGAACCAAGAGATATGAATTTTTTTAAAAAAGAAAGAAACATTTTTCGATTGTTTACACTCTGTAATATATTCCTGCAATAAGACAAAAGAAATATGTATTCACAGTGGCAATTTATGTTATCTGATGATGCGATGTGCAAACGCATTAAATACAATAAATGCACTTGCGTATTATTGGTTATCATACCGAACAACAAAATGCAAGGCTGTTTGGACACGTTTTACTCCAGGGCAATATACGATTATAACTATTAATTTTAATTACTTTAATTTTTATACGTAACTATATATTTTATTATTTTAAGACATTACATCTTGCCTTGTTGAGGAGAAATTTACATAATAATGTCTGTTTCATTTTTAATATGTTAAATTTAATTTATTTACATGGATTCTAATAGATTATAAGTTTATTGCTTATAATTTAAGAGATTTCTGTGCCACCTACCCTTGGGAACCTATTCGCTTTACTTCCCCCGGTACCTAAGATATATGTCAACAAGTTACCGAACCTTCTAATCATAAGCCGTGTGTTTTTTTTTAATTCTGTGACAAAGCCACACTTTTAAAAGTCCAAGCTCACTAAAAGTTTCTTCAAAATCCTAGTATTGAAAACCGACAAGCTAGCATGGAAGCAAGAAATCAATATAATTAAATTATCTCAAAAGCCAAAGATAGTTTTAACAATCGCATAAATGATAAAATCCTCTCTTTCTGGTCCTTCGCCAAAAGCATTAGTAAAAACTTTTGTACAAACCTTTTTCACCCGTACCTTTTAAGATAAAGTTTTTTCCACCTCTAGAGGAAAAGCCGAATTTGCTGCCAATTTTTCCCTTAATCCTTCCTTTAATCTGCCTCTTTCAACAGTTGCTTCTGTTCCGAAATAATTTTTAAGCTTAAGCGGATCAAGCACATTTTTCCTTATGATATTAAACCAAGAAATCGTCATAAGCTGGATGGCATAAAAGCAATGGTCTTAAAAAATTGTGCTGTGCTCGACTTTTTCAAATTTTAAACACATCATATCCATAGCGCCGTAGCTTTGAAAATGCTCGGATTTATCTTTCGAGTCAGAAAGTATGTATTTTTTCCTTCAGAATTTTTATTCTTTATGTGTATATTCCAAATCAGACCTCCGCTGGAATATTCCTCCCATTTCTGGGAAATGGCGTTTTCCACAACTCTAAGCATTCTTGATTCTATCCAAAAAAGAGCGGTTGGTTTTATTAGTGATCCCACTCTTACAGAAAAGCTTCTTTCTCTTTCCATGGACGAGTTATGGGGGATTGAAAGGCTCCAAACTTTCCACTTTCTTCGTTTCTTTATCCCTA
>JAHBCN010007215.1:0-44614 GCA_019359885.1 Listronotus oregonensis | reverse complement strand
TTTTAAAAAAAAAAATGAAATAAAAAATATTTAGTTAATATATTTAAAGGAATCCTACAAATGTGCAATTCCTAAGTAAATTTAAAAGAGTGACCGAATTTTGCTTGCATTATAGCTGCTTTAATATTTTTTTATTAATAACCCTATTATCTTTTAATTATTTACTTTTGATTTATATAAAAATCATATTGTTTTTTACGTAACCATTAATTTTAGTATCAGTTTTTCAGAATAAAATTAAGCTGTTAAAAAAATCTTGAGAGTCCCAATAACGAAACTACACGCCTTGCATCCTTAAGAGCTACTGCCTTATTTTCGCTGCTTTCTTGCTAGAACCAACAGATCTGTATACTTGGCAACTTTTTTTTGTAGCTTTTTATTGTTATCACTGTCACGTCATTAGGGTGGTTTGTTCAAAAAAATTGTCTAAGGTTCTACTATCACTCAACTGTTGGACAATTAATCAACACGCTACGGTCCCAGAAGAGCTTATAGCTATTTTCAGGCGCAATCATCGAATTACATTTGTTTTAAGGGACATGATTTGTTAAAGAAAACTAATTTTTTTTTGGTTCTGTATTTTACCTTCTGAGTCATGTCTGGGTTAAATTACTGAGATGCTGTCTATAGAGGATCTAATAATACCCGGTGTTTTAGTCTTCTAAGAAAGCATTATTGATTGATTGATTAATTGATAAAGTAAATACACAAGTTGAGGTTTTGCCCGGGACACCAGCCTACAGGGCTTGTTGTATCTTTTGGTATTTGTTTCATTTAAAAAAGGTTTGACACCTTAGACAGGTGTAGTCCTTTTTACTGTTTTTTTCTTGTCCAGCCTCCTGGTGGTTAGTTTTCCACCAAAAGGTTTTGATTTGCTCTCCAGTATGTGTGCACCTCATATATAGGGAGAGGCTGTCTTTTCCCTCTTCGTCACATAGTCTGCAAATGGGTTCTTTCAAGTCCCCTAGTGTGCATATGTTTTTTGGGGTGCAGTGCCCGGTTAAATCCTGTCACTATCTAATCGTTTCCCATTTAGTTTTAGTAGTTCACTTGTCAATGTTTGATGGTGAGTCCAGCATTGATTTACTTTTTTTTTGCCTTGGAATGTTGTTCCAGTATGACTGAGTTGTGTTTGAATCCACCGAGTCATGTAAGAACCGGGCTTTTGGTTTTCCCAAAAAAAACAGGTTCAGGACCCACAAACATTGCTGCGGGCCCGCCGGGCCCCGGGAGTCTGCATTTTCATTGCCCTGTATTCCCCCGTGTCCTGGCACCCAGGAAAGTGTAACTTTGTTGTGGTTAGCCAGGTTTAGGGAGGCATTGCAGACAGTTCCAAACCAACCTTGAGTTGATTGTTGGGATGCCAAAGCTTTTATGGCCCCTTGACTATCAGAGAAGATAGTAATGCCCCCGCCCTTATATCTCCTCCTAAAAACATTATACTTTACGATTTATTAGTTTTTAAGTAATTTTTTAGGTATATTATTGTTCTAAAGTTATTTTATACCATTAACGTTATCAGTTTTAGTAATTAAAAAAAAAAAAAATTAACTTTTTTTTCACTATATTTGAGTTTACAAGGTAGGCGCGTATCATTTTTTTAACACGTCATATCCATTTCCTTGTGTCTGTAGTAGTGTTACCGCGAAAAGGAAAGTGAAAAGTCATCCCCTCGTTACCTTTTGTGAACTCGGGAGAAAATGGCCCTCAAGTCTTTGAAAAAATGCTTAGGAGACCACTCTCCCTCGTTTTTCTTGTCGCGCAAACTTAAAATAAGCACCTGTTGGGATTTTAAATTTTGGAAATTATAAATTTCATTTAAAAAAGGTTTTTATTTTAAAAACACATTTCCTATGCACTTTTAAATCTGGTGTGTATGCCTAATAAATTCTGGATTTTGCGATGGACCCTATATGCTCAAATCAACAAACTGCATTTTCAAAGGAATAACAATACATTTAAACATATTATTTTCTGGTTTACCCAAAAATAAGACATTTTAGTGAAAATGTAATCAAATAATTTTGTTTCTTATTTCGATAGCTATTGAGGTTTGGTTAATTAGTAATTTGTGAAAATAAGAAAATATAACAACCGGTACCATGTCATGGTTACTTTGAACAGTTGTGCTATCATTTTGTGGTTTGTTGATCATTGAAAGTAGTCATAAAAAACCTTTAAGTGTGACTTAAGCAGTTAAAATGTTAAAATAAATGTTTTCTTATTACCAACAAATGGTAAAATTAACGATTAAAAATAAAATATTATTGGCCATTACTACAAAGAAACATAGATAACAGAGGTCCTCAAAAAAGTGGTGTGTGCTGGGTGTCGGACTAAGATTTTCTTGTGTATTTTTCTTTACTGAACACAAATCTAAAGTTAAAATTGGGGATCAAATAGCAAAACATCGAGAAAAACCAAAAAAACCGATACGGTACATTAACCGATAGAAACCTCCTATCACGGAATGTTTGGACTACGACTATATAAACTATGGAAGATACAAAAAATTCCATAACACAAAAAATAGAGCTTGCTAAATTGTCTTTATAAAAGGCATATAAATATTTTAAATAAAATAAATAATAAAGGAGGTATAAACGACAATGTAATTTTGACAAATAATTTCAGTCCAAAATAGAAAGAAAAAATATTTTTCTTTATAAATGTAATTTTTTAATATCTGTTAATAGGCCTATCTTTTTTTGCTATTTAACCTTCAATTTTGACTTTAGATTAGTGTTCAGCGGAAAAACTACGCCAAAAAATCTTTGTCCGGCACGTCAATGTTATTAAAACATATATTTTTTATTATTTGCTGTGTCAATAATCGATAGTGTGATTATCGTTTAAGATTCGTAATAAAAGTTTTATAAATATAAGTGCGTAAAAGTACCTTTACACACTTATTCCCTTTATCTTTTGTCACATTTCCTTGACACACCCTGTAGGACACACGCACACACAAATCTAGGCTTAATGTTTTTTTGGATGTTTCTTTGATGACCCAAAAAATACTATGTTAGTTTTTAATATGATTCCTACCACTTCATAGTATTTTAATTTGTATTTTGTGAACCAGAAATTATTGGCAAAAAAAGACAAAAACATTTTTTTTTAAGAAATACATTGTTAATCAAAATTAACATTAAAAGACTCCTAGAATTACGTTTATTATCATTGAATTTTGAGAGCTGTGTAAGCAAAAAACATTTTTAAGGGTTAATTAGTTTATTTTATATTTGCATTAAATCGTATTTTAATGTTTTTTTAAATATTAAATAGGATAGAGAACATTTAGGAATATGTGATATATACTTCCTTTTCCAAATAAAGTTATTTTATTTGAAGTGTCAGCATTACAGACTGGCCTATATGTAAGCGGAAAAATCGTAATCAGTGACAACTTCTTTACACTTGTAAAAGTAATCAAATGAGCAATAAAGGCCCTAAAATTGACACCGCCACTGTTCGACAGCCCAAATCCAATCGGACTAAGTGACGGCCCACTTTATCCCGAAGGGAAGTGGCGTGAAAACGTGTTCGGGCTGCCCTAGGGAATACGGTTGACCATATCCCTGTATTCCTGATTGTTTTTTAAAGTAAAATTTTTGCCGACAGGGTTTGATTGAGATACATTTTTTATTTAATAATGTGATACGTAGCGTTCGTTTTTATTCTGGTAAATAATATTGGATATATGAAATACTTATTGTTTTTGTACACATATTTTTTAAGGGGTTTTCCTGGTTTAGAAGTTTTAAAAAATCGATTTTTTATTGCTTCTTTTAATACCTTATATTATGGGGAATATTTGGACGAAACCGTTTTGCCCCGAAATCTTTTCATATAATCGAAATACACTCTTATCGAACCGTTCGTTCCGTATAATCAAGCGCATTTCCAAAACTTTAAACGCGATTTTTCAGACCTTAATTTTTTTTTACTTTAAAATTTTGCATCGTACGTATGTTAAAATACAAAAAAAGTCGATTTTTTAAACTTTTTTTTTCAAATGGCCGCCATTTTGTGAAAAGTTGACGATTTTACTTCTCCGAGGTTTCGATCATAGTTAATCTCATTTATATTTTAATAGTTTTTTGTTATCGTCTGCTTCAGACCTCTCAGTGACCTGAACCAGGTGCGCCCGCCTACCGGAGAAGGGCTAGCATGACCCATTTCGGTGCCATTTGATTCAACGACTGTTTAACATTTTCGGGCGATAATTTTTTTTTAATGAAGCTTAAAGATTAAAAAATAAAAGGGTAAAAGAATTGTTTTACTTATTATTTTATTTCACCTCAAAAAAAATGTTAAAATTTAGGTAAAAATCGCACCTAAATCGCAAAAAGTCCATATAAATTCAAGGCGATTTTTGACTCATCGGGCCCATCGCCGTTTTTATCGGCCCTAGTTTTTGAGTTCTGACTCTTCACTTTAACTTAACCTTCAAACTGCACAAACTTTCTCAAAATTCCGCCTTCTTAAAACTAGTTACACCCAAAATAAAGCATTTTATGGTAAAACACTTTCTGTTTTATGTGATACATTTATTTTTGTGTTTTTTAGTAATTACTTTTATTAGAAAACACCCTCTAAAAATTTTTATTTTTACCTTTAAAAAGTTAACAAAATTGTCTAGGAATTTTTTAGGATTATAACAAAAAACGCGCAAAACAACTGACAGTGCGTATTTAATAAATTTAAATTATTGTGACTTTAAATTTAGGAAGATAAAAAAATAGAAAATCCAAGTAAGAGCATTATTTTAATCTAAATTTTTTTGGTGTATATTTATCTTTAATGTTTCTTTATGATAAATACCAATTATACTAGGTTTTAGATAAGTTTTTAAGGCTAGTGCAAGACATAGACAATTGCAGTTAACTTGTATTAAATATTGTTTAGTAAGCAGCACCTTTAATTACTCTAAGAAAGGATAAAAATACTAACACTTTTATTTTTAAATCGCATCTGTAAGTGATTTAACGTGCTCTTACAACAAGTTATTATAAAAAAAGGAAATTTACCTTCTTTAGACACTAGCAAAATAAATACACGTTAATTTAAGGTTTCTAGCAAGATATTTCAAAATTAAAAAGGAGGTGCATTCAGTTGTTTTGAGCCACCAATCTAAACATTCATTACTATTTCTGTTGACTGTTAAAGAGAAAAAATACAATTATTTTTTAAATGAATTTAATTAGGAGTAATTACTAAAGAACCATAAAAATAAACTTATCAAATAAAATAATAGGCGTTTTAAGATACAATGCGTTATTTTTGGATGTAACCAGTTCTAGGAAGGCGGAATTTTACGATAGTTTGTGCAGTCTTAAGGTTAGGTTAAAGTGGAGTTGTAAACTCAAAAACTGTGGGATTCCGACAAAAATCTCTCTATACGATGGTTTGGTCACCGTATCATAATCTACTCATTTTGAGGCAACTGAACGCATGCCGCCACGAACCGTCTGGCACTACAATTTGGCCGACTGGGATGGTCTGAGAGATTTCTTTGCCAGCTACCCTTGGGATCCTACCTGCTTTTTTACTTTCGATCCTTCCGAAATATGTAAACAAATTACCGAAACAATTCAACCAGGCATTGAGACCTATATTCCCCACAAAAAAAGAACCCCATAACTTCAATTCACAAACCGTGGTTTTCTAAATCCTGTGACAAAGCCAGACTTTTAAAAATTCAAGCCCACAAAAAGTTTTTTCAAAACCCCAGTCCCGAAAATCGACAGGCTAGCATCGAAGCGAGAAATCAATATAATCAGACCATCTTAGAAGCAAAAGACCGTTTTAACAATCGAATAAAAGATAGAGTTCTCTCTTGCTCAAATGGCAGTAAAGCTTTCTGGTCCTTTGCCAAAAATATTAGTCAGAACTTTTGCACAAATTCTTTTCCACCCCTAATCTTTGAAAATGGAATTGTCTCTACCTCCAAAGGAAAAGCCGAACTATTTGCCAAACAATTTGCTGCTAATTCTACGCTTAATCCTCCTATTAATCTTCCTCTTCCAACAGTTGTCCCTGTTTTTTATAAAATGTCCGATATAATTTTTAAAGTCAAACAGATCAAGCGTATTCTTTCTTCTCTTAATACTAAAAAATCGTCTGGGCTGGATGGCATACCAGCAATCGCCTTAAAAAAATGTGCTCCCGAGCTTGCACCCATCTTAACTCGCCTCTTTGGAATCTTTTACGACACGGGTATTTTCCCGGAGAGTTGGAAAGCTGCACGTGTGCAACCTGTCCCCAAAAAAGGATCCAAAAGTCTCCCTTCTAACTTTAGACCTATATCTCTTCTTTCAGGTGTTTGCAAAGTAATGGAAAAATTCATTAATTTCCAAATCTTAAAGTATCTGGAAAAACATAAGATCTTACATGATAGGCAATATGGATTCCGTCACAGTAAATCCACAGCTGATCTTCTTTCCTTTGTCTCACACAACTGAAACTGGCTCAGTGCTGGCACCCTCGCTGTTTCTTCTACACATTAACGATCTTCTTTTATCCACAATCAATCCCATTCATAGTTTTGCTGACGATAGTACCCTCCACTCTAGTATTCAATTTCTTAAGCCACCGTGTAATTCTGATTTTGAAAACAAGCGCAGGTCAATGCAGATATCTCTTTCACAAGACCTCACACTTATCTTGGATTGGGGCGCCAAAAATCTTGTTTAGTTTAATGCCTCGAAAACACAGTCATGTTCGCTGTCGCGAAAAAAGTATGCAAATGCTCATCCCTTACATATGAGCGACCAAGTTCTACAGAACAAAGATTCGTTTAATCTTGTCGGCGTTACTTTTGAGAATAACCTCAACTGGCACAAACACATTTTATCCATAGCTTCGGCAGCTTCAAAAAAGATTGGATTCCTCTTCCGAGCCAGAAAATATTTCTCTTCTACCAATCTGTACACTCTGTATGTATCCCAAATCAGATCCTCTTTAGAATATTGTTCCCATGTCTGGGGAATGGCGTCCCCTACAACACTTAGCATTCTGGACTCCATTCAAAGAAGAGCCGTTCGTCTTATTAATGATCTAACTCTCACAGAAAAGCTTCCCCTTCTTGCCCACCGTCGAGCTGTAGGGGATCTGTCGCTCTTCTATAGGTATTTTCACGGCTTCTGCTCAGAGGAATTGGCGAGCATAATTCCTTCTCTGGCAGCTCCCAACAGAGCAACACGTAGTGCAACTTTTATGCATCATTTTACAGTTCAGTTAGAGAGGCCCCGAACTTCCCGCTTTCTTTGTTCCTTCATCCCTAGAGTGTCAAGACTATGGAACCTGCTGCCCGCAGAAGTTTTTCCTTCTCCTCCCAATCTCCAAAAATGTAAGTCCCGTGTGAACAAACTCCATCTCACCACACTGAAGACACCCACGGTACGTTAGTACTTAGGCATCAGCCTTCGTGGACTGTCCCAAGATAAAAAAAAACGAATTCTGGATAAAAATCGGCGATGAGTCCGATATGTAAAAAAATTTTTGCAAAAATAAAATAATAGTATACTTACTGATGCTTCTCTATTGACTGACTAAATACATAAAGCTAAGTTAATAAACATAAATTGTTAGTAAATAGTTGGGAGACGTCTTTCAGTTATGTAAAAAAGTTTAAAAGAAATCTGCTGTGAATCTTATGTAAAGAAAAGAATTTGGAATTAAAACCCAATTGTTTATAAAAATAAAACTATCCAATTTAAAAAAAATATATTTTATCGACCTTTTCTACCCGACATTTTTCTATTATCCCTTTTACGTTTTTTAACCCCACTATGCAGTAAATTAAATATAGAGGGGGACCTGACTGTTTTTTTAAACACAGATAGGTATTTATAAAATGTATTAAAAAGAATCTAGATGACATAGGCTCTTTTTGGTACAGTTACATAGATATTAATGCACAAATCGCCACTTGACAGATATGGTCCAGTCGTTGTACGAAGTCCGTTAAGCAACTGTATTCCTTAGGCACGGTAGTGAGTGGTTCTTAAACAATACACTAAATTTTAGGTAAGTTAAAAATTTTATAAATCGCTTTATCTAAATAAAAGCAATTTTTTTCATAAATTTTTTTGGTGTCATCCACGAAATTTAATTAAGTATTAATTTCAGATCTTTTAAATTGATATGTTTATTAAATTAAATGTTGGGATTTATTAAAAAAATACCCTTAATGGGTTGAACAATGAATTTCTATACAAGGTGTCTAAGATAAGGAGGGCCAGTATGGGGATATTCGAAAAGGTAAGAGATAGGTGGGTAGTTTAAATTTGGCAAAGTTGCATATTGGAGAGCTTAATAATATACCGTTGTAAAATTGAAGTTTGTACTTCCCGACATATGAAGGATAAACTAAAATTTCCGATTTTCGTTTTTATTTTCTTACTAGTCAAGTAAATAAAGGGACAAAGCTGTGAATAAATCTGTACAGTTGGCCCTGCGCGTAAGAGCCTCTCGTTGATTGTTTCTAACGTAGCAGCAGTTTAGCCCAATTAAATTATCATTCAAAATAAGTAAGCATGAAATAGGCTATTTAGTTTTATTGTTTTAGTAGGTCTATTAGGGTGCTAATAACAGTAATCTGTGGTTTCCCACCAAAATTTTTGATGGGAGAACTTTTGACAGCCCAAAAACCACGAATTTTTTGGGCTTTTTCAGTTTTTTCAATATATCTCTAAAAGCATTTTCATTAACTAAAGTCTTGTCTAACTCCAACAGCAAGCGAGCTACAGCCCGTCAAAAATTTCTATTTTTGGGAACATTGCAAAAAATCACCAAATCCTCCTTACCATTAACAGGTAAGAAAGGGCTAAAAATGACCCCTCAAGGCCCGAAAAATGGGTTTCCCGCTAATATCTGCCAAAATATGCGAATTGGAGAATTTTTGTGAAGACAAAAACTAAAGATCGTCTTGTAATCTACAAAAATTGTCCTTATAATTTTTTTCGAAAGATAGTTTTCGAGATAACGGGTCCCAAAAGTCCTCTCATTTCAGCTGCCGCTTTACCGGTAAAATGCAAGGAAGTTTAAAGGTGTATGGAAGCCCAATACTGTAGAACAAAATTGTCCAGGCGTGCAGGGCAGCGGGAATCGGGGGATTGGCCCCGCGAAGTTTGCGCAATAAATAGAAGGTCAGAGCCGGATTTCCATAATTCTTTGTTACTATCTATAAAGTTGATCATCAAATGTCAAATTCAAGCATTCACTGTATTTTTTTAAATTTTTTGCACACAATTGTTGGTTATTAAACGATACTACCATAGAATATTTAAAATTATTGTGTAATATTGGATTTTATATCATCTGATATAATATGGAAAGAATAGATGGCGCCACTTTACAGCCTTCTATATATTTTTGGGAGTCTTGTATTTTTACCAAAAATCTTTGTAAATAAATAAAAACACAGTTTTAAAAAATAAATTTCAAACATTGTATGATAGTTTCATGTATTTATCACCTAATTTTGTGATAAAAGAGGGGCAAGATAGTGTAAATGAGTTTAATCTAATCCTAAGATTGTGGTTGTACATTAAAAAGTGAAAATTTTTATAACTGCTTTTTAGGCATATACTTTTTACTAATAACAAACATTCATAAGATAGAATAACAGTGGTTTAAAATGTTTAGTATCCTTTGGTACCTAGGTATCCATTGTAACAGTAACCGTTAAATATTATGTGTCTACAGTATGTCGAGCTTAAAAAGTTGATAATTAAGTTTAAGAAACCAAAAATCTAATTTCTTTTTAAACAAATACAGAAAAAGTAAAAAGGAACTTTAACATAAAATTGTACTTTCTTTTATTTAATTAGAGGGGCCTGTATATATTAAAATTTGCCTGGTCTGCCCAGTAATTAATAATTTTGATCCTTTAAAAGAATGTACTAAATTATTAAATAAAATAAAAGTACCTAAATGTAAACCTTATTTCTTTTTAATAATCCACAGAAATACACAAACATTGTGGAAATCATCTAAAAAATAGTTAAGATTGCCTTACTTTTCTCACTGCTATTTCCTATGAAATTTTCATTTTCTATTATTCATAATTGATATATTATTATTTATTCGGTTACCTAACGTTACGTCTCATAAGAAGCACCTAATTTAAATATAAGAAATACTAACCTAAAGTAAAAAATGCCGGGTATGTTACCCTTAGATTTGCAAGACAAAACCATACAACCTCTACTCATTTTGTTACGATATTATAAGTAACAAACAATGAACACAAAATTATAGTCACAATTTAATAAACACTAATCACTAAAATAAGAAGATTTTTATCAATCCAACAAACTTCTGCAACCACAAAATATAATCAGACAAAGCAAAATATTTGAAACTAATACTGCTCTCACAAAAATTTTATGTGTTGCCTAACTACACACTGATTTATCAGTGTGTAAGTGAAGTTTTTTTTTCACAATATTTTAAGAGTATCCCATTTATTTATTGATATATTTTTTTAATGGTTTGTTATTAACATTTTTTTTTATAACAAGACCTTAGCAAGTGCTCAATAATCCCAGAAAATTTCCTTTACCATCTTTCTTGCATTTTAATAAAAAAAATGTTTTGCCCATTTGCATTTTTTAGCCGTTTAGCCACATTTATCCAGTGTAAAATGTTATGGATTTTTCGACGACCGTTTTTGTGACAAATATTGGTGTTGCGAAAAAATGGTAGGAACCATTTTTGCGGATTTCGGGGTGATCTTCATTTTTTGTCAAAATAAAAATTCTATAATTAGGAAATGAACAGACTTTGTATTTCGTGCAAATTTTTATTAAAAAAATCCTAGCAGAGCGCTTTCGGTAAAACCATCATCAGTGCTATCTACAAGCAAGAAATGAACTTTAAAAGAAAGATTGAAAAATTTTGTTGGAATATTTTAAGGGAAATTTTCAAAAAACTGTATTTTAGTGATTTTTTAAATTTTTTTATATTTTAAAATTTATTTTGCGTGAAATTAAGCATTAAATATAGTATATCAATGTGAAGTGATGAATTTAGTAGACTTGGTATGGAAAAGAAAAAGCAAAAGAAAATAAAAGTTCAAAACTTACTCGTCGTCCAGCAGGAGCCGCAGCAAATTTGAGCCAACAAAACATTTAGAGGGCTTCAATAAAATATCACATTATTACACAAATTTAAAATAAAAGTCAAACAACATTAATATTTGTTACATTTTCCCTTATTAAAGGGTGAAATTTAAAAAATTTAAAAAACTATACCATTTTGTGGAAAGACGAACATGTGATTATGTTAGGTTAGGAACCAGTTGTACTGACGTATAAAAAAGAATAGACAATCATTTTAAAGGGTATAGAAAAGGAAGTACTACTCCGAGGTTGTTTAGAGTGTGGTTGTTAAGAACTGTAAAATTATTATGTTTAAAGGCTGTGTTAGAGAAATGGAATCAAAAAACAATTTTAAGTAATGATTATTTGTTATAACTTTAATATAATTAAGAACTCGTAATTTGTAGTAAATTATGACAAATGTGAAAATATTTATGAAAACCGGGGGGCGCGTTCAAGAAATCAGATTGAGATATTTTATTTTGAAACTTTTAATATAACTGAGAAATTCTTACTTCTAAACAAAAACGTAAATTATAATGAACTATGAAAAATTTGAAAATTGTTTTGTTTGAGAAACTTTACAGAGTGAAAATTTGGTTTTTCAAATGAAAAACTTCAAAAAGAAAAAATATTTATTTTTTTTTTATAAACCTTTTTAAAAAGAAGAAATTTTGAAAAAGAAAAATTAATATCTAAAGGTCCCTAACTCAGTTAACGAGTTAGGGACCTTTAGATATTAACTGCTTGACGACGAGTAAGTTTTGAACTTTTATTTTCTTTTGCTTTTTCTTTTCCATACCAAGTCTACTAAATTCATCACTTCACATTGATATACTATATTTAATGCTTAATTTCACGCAAAATAAATTTTAAAATATAAAAAAATTAAAAAATCACTAAAATACAGTTTTTTTGAAAATTTCCCTTAAAATATTCCAACAAAATTTTTCAATCTTTCTTTTAAAGTTCATTTCTTGCTTGTAGATAGCACTGATGATGGTTTTACCGAAAGCGCTCTGCTAGGATTTTTTTAATAAAAATTTGCACGAAATACAAAGTCTCTTCATTTCCTAAATTCTTACGTGCACACAGCCACAACCAAGTTTCATTAATTCTATAATTCGCATATTTTGGCAGATATTCGCGGGAAACTCATTTTTGGGACTATGGGGGACCATTTTCAGCGGGTTTTTATGTCGAAATCGTGATAAACTTTTTCTCACTCGAAAATATCCGCGAAGACCTAAGAATTGCGCCACAAATGAAAACTGTACAGATTTATCTACAGCTTTGGGTACTTTCAGGTCTTTAGTTACTGGACTTTACAAGTTTATTACAAAAGATAGAAAAAATCTTAAAATAAATTCTTATTTTAACTTTTTGCGCTGCATCTATTGGCAAAGTCAAATATTTCTTACGACGTTTCGTTTTTGCTAAACCATCAGCAACTTTATTTTTTTTAACGGCCCTCGATTGTTTATTGCATTTCTTTAAGGCAGTTTTAATTCTAATTAAAATGATGTATAGCACTTAATATTATTCTGTTAAATAAACATATTTTTCATAAGTAATAATGAATTACTTAAGGAATGCACATGATTTCTTATAGAGGCGTTCCATATTTATTAAATAAATATTAAGGGTTATACACTTTTGTAATTGGGATAATCAGGGGTTCAAGAAATTAAGTCCAGGGCCGTATTTAGAAAAATAAAGTTAATAACGGTTAAACGAAACGTCGTTAGAAATTTTTGACTTCGCCAATAGATGAAGCGCAAAAAGTTCAAATAGGAATAAACTAGTAAAAACTGAATTAAGAAATATAAAACCTGACATTAAATAATAAGTGCAGGTTAATAACAGTTTTATAACTATAAAAACAAAAAGATTTCAGTGGCGAACCACTTCTTAAAAGCATAAAAAATATATTGCAAGATCATTTTTTTTTTTTTTTGTAACTTAAGCAGGAAAATAAATGACAAAATTTACAACTTAACCCATTTATCATAAATAACACTATTAATAAATGGTAATCATATACAAATAATTTAATTTAAACAAAATTATATTTCTGTAATTCAAAATCTTTCGGTTAACCACCTTGATTATGAGGTTTAATTTTTAACGAGTAAGGAACAGGCAGGGGCGTTTGTCCGAGGCATTAAGGGATTTGTGGTTTTATAATTGAAGGGTGAAAACTAAATTACTGGAAGCTGTTTTCTTAAGAATTAATTTATATTTTTGCTGTAACTAGACTCGGTAGTATTATTTTACCTAAAAACTATGCGGTTTACATTTTATTTTGTAAAGCATTTTTTTAATTTTAAATAAAATTAATTTATTTACTTTTATAGGACTTGTTGTTAAAATTTTTTTGCTTTACAGTCACCGACATTGGATTAACTAAATTTAACATAAAATACTCATCAAAGGAAATGCAATGGGAATGTACTACATACATATATAATATGTAGAAACATGTGAGTTGAAAGCCAAAGGGCATTTAGGATTGTTCCTATAGTGAGTGCAAATTCTTATAAACATACATTTTATCAACATTAAAATTTATTTCATTTCTAACAGGTTTATATTTGGCAATCAAATAAATTTAGACGTTCTAAGTAAATATTAAAATAGAAATAGTACCAGTTAAGAATTACAAAACCTAAAATATTTTAATTGCACGTTAGATTTATTTTACGAAACCTAGTATTTTATTAGCACTACCAATAATAAGGTGAATTTATTAAAAAATAACAAAATACATATTCTTTTAAACCAATTTTGTAAAAAAAAATATTGTTTCACAGTGTCAATACGACGCTTTTTCTCCAACAGAGTGACCGTTCCTAGAACCAAATCAGATTTAACAAGTCTAAAGGCGGCGACTGACTTGTAACATTTAAACGCGCTAAACGCAATATTCGCTACGATGCCGATGTGGTGATGAACTGAACGGGTTGCTGTAATGTAATGCTCGTAGTGAGCATTACATTACAACGTTCGGTTACAAGTCAGTCGCCGCCTTAAGGCACAAAACAAATATTTTCAATTGTTATTTATTAGACCAGCTAAATCAGACATAGTAAAAACAATAAACTTTTATATGCTTACAAAAACACGACTAGCTATGCAGCAATCGATTCTATTGAGAATTCTGGTGTAACTCTAATTCTCGAAGTAGTGAAGTTAGATGCATTTTTACTAAAAGGCTTAAAGTTGTTTATTTATAAAACTCTCCATAGATGTTAAAGACAGTAGTATTAGTTTACAAAAATAATAATTTGCTTTTATAATACCTGCCAATTTTGAATATTTAATTTACCTTATTCTTGGGATAAAGATTACGGACAAAAAGAAAAAAAGTAGGGAGCCCAAATAAACTGGACCGGTTCCTAAAATAGAACTTAATCTGTAATAACAAAAAGCCATATATGACTTACGCTAACAGCTTCTTAACAAAGTAAATGTCCCTGTTTAATGTACTCTTATAGTTATTTATGTATTAGGGGCATTATGAAGATGTTGATGTCTCTAAGGGTAACAATCTTACAAAGCCGAGGGCCTTTGGAGCCGAGGCCGAGGGTTTGTAAGATGCCCGAGGATATAAAGTATAGACATGAAGTAATGCCCGTGGTACATACAACATTTTATGTTTTACTTCAGATAGTTCCAAGTTAAATTAAAAGAAAAATCAAAATCACAAAATATTTTTTACCTTTTTAGTTGCTAAATAAACAAAGGTAATAGGTGTTCTTTGTTGTGCTGTGTAAAAGTAAAAATTAAAATTTATATAAAATAATGAATTGTTTGTTGATTCCGAATAGAATTTCTGTAAATGCTGCCAAAGTCTTGGATAATTCTATCACAAGGAAGTCTAAAGATGCCTATGATAAAGAATATAAAAGGTTTGAGATTTAGATAAAAGAATAATGATGTAAAAAGTACTAAACTAGTACGACGAGATGGTGATACTTGGATATTTCCAGCAATTGGTATATTAAAATTGCTGTTGTAAATTATACTAAAGTGCTAATTATGTATATCGATTATAGTCTGAAACATTCACTCCTAGCTTTCTATGGACAAAATTTTCAATATTAAAAAAGACAATAGGTAATTTTTAATTTAAATTATTTTCCATATTTATTTCTTTTAACGCCTGAGGGCATTAAAAACTTCTTTAATGCCGTAGGGTATTGTATACCATTTAAAGTGTCTGGTAACTATGGTATTATAAAATAGTAACATTTAAGTTGGACATAAAATTAAGGCTTTTTCTGACTGATTTTAGGTTACCATATTTATTACTAATGCCAGGTTTTTTTAATTTTTACTTTTTTAAAAATACTTTTAAAATATTAGCACCTTTTTTCAAATAAGTTAGCTAAATTAAGGTACATTTCTTTTCAGACTTCCAGTATATTATATATTTTGCTAGTTATTGGCAGGCTCTAACTCAAAATTAGATTGCATAATAAAAAAACTTACGTACGAGTACACACAAAGACTGGCTAAATTAGATAAAATTAAATTTTCGAAGAAAAGTGCTTTATTATCTTGTTTGTTTCTTTAATATTTTTTAGTTTATTAACTTATTTAAGATTCCACAATAGATTTACAGAATATTAAACATTTAAATAAAAAAAAAATATTTGCTAAGTTTCGCATAAACTTTTCTCATAAATTGTTATTCATATATAAGTTTTGAAAAGTGAATTATAATAGATGCAGTGGACTGCGACCACCAAGTGCTTGCAACTTGAGCTTCTTTTTTTAAAGTATCTTATTTTTTACCCCTGCAACACCTTTTTTTTTTAATAACAATAAACTGTGAAATTTAAACATAATATACACTTAAAAAATTACCAGTAATTAAAATACCAAATTTTGTACCTTTGGCATGTAAAACTAGGTATAAGGTGAGGTCTCTAAAAGTCTAAATTATTTTTAACTTTAAAAAATAATTTAAACCAAAGAATACTTGCATATAAAACTGAATCTCAGTAAATTGAAATTTACCACATTAAATTTTAAAAATTTTGTGTGGATTTAAAATGCAAAATTTATGAGATTATATCAGCTAGTTTAATATGTATATTTTCAACTTTAGCAAGAATTTAAAAAACAATGTTTATTTATATTAAATATTTTAGATATTTAATAGCACCAACATCAAATTGTATTTTTCAAATATTATGAACACAACAGTTTTTGTATCATGTTTATGCTGTGGTCACAAAATAAATTCATAATTTTGTGGTTTTGGGCAAATAAAATTAATTGACGATATTTATCTTATTTTGTTATATTTGCTTTAAATTTTAGAGAATAAATATTAATTAGGCATTTCAAATTTTAAAATTTTAATGTTGTTGGCACTGTTGGTATTTAACAAGTACAAATTAAACATAACATTTCTAAATAAAATAAAAAAAAACAAATATTATTTTAAAATTAATTTTAAACTATAAATAATATAGGGCGTACTTTATTTAGTCCGATGATCAAGTAATAAATACTTTTGAAAATTTTTCCTTGTCTTTAAAACTTTGCAAAACTTTCCTTGACCCTACCTCACCCTAAATGCTGACATACCTCCTTAACTATATAACACTTGTATTGTCGCAATTTCACACTTTTATACTTTGGGGCAGTTCACAAAGGTCATAAGTACCGTGGGTATCCCAAGTAAAGTAAAACAAAGTTTAATAACACAAAACTTAAAGATTTGGAGATTTGGAGGCAGCAGGTTTTACAAACTATACACTTTAGGAATCCAGAACGAACAAAGTGGGGGGTTTGGAGCCTCCCCAGGTGGAATGTAAAGAGTGCATAAGAATGTTACACTGTGTTGTTCTGTTATGATCTGCTAGAAAAGAATTATATTCGTTAATATTTTAGTAGCAAAAGCAATAAAAATCCGTATAAAAAAGGAACTTCTTCTGCAAGTGTAAGATAATTAATAAGGCGAACCTTTTTTCTTTGGAAATAATAAAGAATGTTTAGTTGTGGAATAAGCCATTTCCAGACATAAAAACAGTAATTTAAACAGTATTTTATTTGGGATACATACAAAAAAGAACAGGAAAGAAATCTGGATCCAAAGAAAAATCAGGGCTTTTTAGAGCTACTGTGGCTATGGATATTGTCAACTATGGGAAAATAGTAGTATTATAATCTTAAAATTGGGATTTATAAACATTTACCATATGTAAAGAATTAAAAACAAGCTGTATTGACGGTGGCGGAGATAAGTAGACAACTATAAAATGTTTTAAAACAAAGTCACTACAGACTTTGTGAGGGTCAACAATGAGTGTAACGCAAAATAAGATTTTAAAACTAGATAACCTCATGAATAGTCAAAGAGTTCGGAGTTGACAGTGGACAAGGGCCGGTAATCGGCATCTTTCATGTGGGGAAGGAAGTACGCCAGAACCTAATTAAAAAAATTGGTAATCTGTTTTATACTGGAGGCTGCACATATTAAAGTCTCTCAATAGTTCACGTGCACCAAGTTTTCTCAGTGCCCTGTATAATTAAGGCCCGCATTAAATGTTGCCACAAGGTTATTGTATCACAAATAGCAAAATGACAGTAACCATATTTTTAATGGTTGGAGAAGACCTCAGCGTACAATGTCACAATTTAATTTGTCTTGATAAGTTAGATTTATTTTTGAAGCTCCTGTGAACAAAAGATTCGTATTAGCCTGAGTTTGATTTCCAAATCAGGCTTAACGCTTTATCGGCAGGCAAACTGTAAATAAGATTGATCATAAAAAGAAATATCATTGATGTGAGGAAAAAACAAATTTGGTAAAACTACTGAATGTTGAAAATACTGGGTATTCCAGCATTAACTTGGAAAAATGATTAGTTTTAACTTCCTGATAAACTATTTAGTGACCAATACTTAATTGTAAATGCCCGATTTTAAGACTAGTACTGTATTGTCTGTTGTCTTTAATATTTAAACTGCTACCTAATATTCTTTTCTTATTAAAATAGTCGGTTTCTGTTTAGCTAAGAAAACATTCTGTTATTTATATCTTGATGTCAGCCAGTATTTACCCGCTACATTGCCAACATACTTCTGAATAATCTCATTATAATGCCGCTTATAAGGAATACTTATAATACTTTTAAAGCTTTTTTTATGTTAGTCTTACTCTACTTGTTAATTTTAAAAACGTATCATACAATTTTTTCGTTTCTCCAGTTCCTAATTAGATTCCAGATATATAAAACTTTTTTTTCTTATTAGGATTAGCGGTAATTTCTATGAAATAGCCAAATTTATAAGTATCTTGCTGAATTTTGCAAACTGTTAACCATTTTTAGGCGATTTTAAAATTAATAGAAGTCACACAATGTTAGATCATAGTATGTCCGTTAGGTGTAATTTGGTATTAAACTTTATCATTTTGTCAAACGAAATAAATACAATTTAAACAAAAAAAAAGCAAAAGAGTACTTAAGTTTACTGACCAAAATTACACCCACTATATGATTGACAATATAATGCAGTTTGGTAATGGTCCAAGTTGGATATTTTTCTTAATAGAGTAATTTAGTGTTCCTTTAGAAAGTATTCTAATTTGTATTCGAATCTAGGAGCATTGGTATTCGAATATTAATGCTGGTATTGGAATGCTTAACTGAACTCGAATATAAGAGTAACGACGAGAAAACTTGAGATTGCCTTTTTTGTATTGGAATACCTACCATATTGGAAATACTGTCACTTCGGGACTTAAGTCCTTTTTTGGTATTCGAATATGTAAAGAATTCGAGTACTTTAATTTCGGTTCTCAAATGTGGAGTAGTAGTTAGTATTGGTACTCGAGTCAGCTTGACCCGACCCATCACTAAAGCAGTTATGGCAAAGCATTTCGACATTGAGTTTGCGAAACGTTTCATATCAGTGGTTGCATTTTTTGGGTTACTAGATAACGATCCGAATTAAAAACGACCTTCACCCCTCTGCCAACTGGACAAAAATTACTTTTTATTAAATATAATATGTAAATAAAAGTGTCGCAAATGGATTGCCTAAAAAATTAGGGTAAAGTGTATGATTAAAAACAAATAATAAAAATATTGATAGTTTATATATAATGTCTTTTTTTTTCATGCATTAATAAACCATTAAAAATGTGTTTCCTAAATTCCATAAATAAACCCTTTAAAATATTTTAAACTTTAAAACATAAAAAAATATTAAACCATATGTTTATTAAATAATTATATTTAATAATAAAAAATAGTTTTCATCTGCTTGGCATATGGAAGAAGGTAACCTCTAATTCAAATTCCGTATTAAAATTAATTATTTTTTTTGTTGTTACTACTAATTTATTTACAAAATCAAATTTGTTAATACCCACCTATTTTCTGCCAATGTATCAATAATGTTTAAGCTACTACCTTGAATAATTTTGTTTAATCAATTTTGGTGTCTTAAAATTGTAATGTCCTCACACCCATAAGCACAAACAGGTCCTACCAAAAACGAATAACCAATTAGGCAGTCAAACGGTTCGCATTATCATCTAGTTTATTAAATATTAAATAAAGCAGTACAAATTTTATATAAACTTGTGCAAGCATGGTCTAATGTGTTTAGAATAAAAATTATATAAATAAATAAATACAAAAGAGTCTGGATCTTGGGAATTACTTCTCACTTGCCTTTATACTCTAAAATCTAGTCTACACCGCATCACAGGATAGATTTGTAAACATATATAACTCACTCCAAAAAAAATGTTGGACGTAGTTAGGCAAATTTAACAAAATTCAACATGGATGCTCGTGAAACTCTTACATCCTACATAAGTCACCATGACTCTCAACCTATACGGGTTTTGTTTTCCCTACAGGATTTTTGGTAGGGCTGTAGCATCTGTTCGTATGTTATATCCTTAATGTTTTTCTGTTCATTTCAAAATACAATAGTTTACTGACTGTACCTATTATAAATGATAAAACATATTACAAATTGAAAATATTTGTTTGAAAATCTTTGCCCTTGCAAACAGATAAAATAAACATTTTTTTGCCTAACGCATTATTTGGAATATAGTGAAAAGGGTACAATAGGATCGTTTAAAAAATCTTTTAAAGGCTCGTCGGTAACGAGATAAAAGGCTCAAAATTTGTTGTAATATCCCCTTACTTTTAAACTGCTTAACTATAAAATCTCAGATTGGGGAAAAGAAATTTTAGTTAATATATTAAATCAATATTATTACATTAAAATGTTAAATAAACATAGAGCTTTACTGTGTCTAATCGCTGTTCGTATCAATAAGCCTCTTAAACTTTTTTGTTAACTTTTTTTAACTACCATAAGTATTTTGGGCGACATAAAATTAAAACTATTTACGTGTTCACAGGTTGTCGGTTAAAATTTATAGAAAATATTTTGCTGGAAAACCTATCCAAAACAAAGTTAAAAATAAAACAGTTTCTATTTCAAAATATTTGAAAGTATATAATTGGTTTTCTGTTTTTGAATGGTAGCCAACAAGAATTCCTTTACAAATATCTGCTGACCTGTTAACATTTACTTATTGATAATTTAAATGTTGTGTTTAAAAGATGCGGTTTATACACCCACGATTTCCTAGCAACATGACAGTTTAGTTTTGTTACGTACTTGTTTGTTAATTGGCCCAAAAATAAAGTCTTAATTAAAGGTTTTCATCAAAATCTATATTTAAAATAACTAGCTGATGCTCGTGTCTTTGATACTGTGGATTTTAGAATAAGATCAATACATGTGTAATGGATAAAGACAATAACCATTAACAATATTAAAAAGATTTAAAGAGACTTCTTAAAATGCCTTACGCCCTTACAGCCGTATGTGTTATAAAAATTCGTGCATGTTCGTTTAACTAGCAACGACATACGTACTTAAAGGAAAAGGCTCGACTTAACGAATAATAAAGCACACTAGTCTATCGAACTAAGAACAAAATCTTAACGCAGTTTATATATTATATAGGACTCTCTCTGACCATCAGCTCGATGGCTGAAGTGTGAACGCCGTTGGTTTGGTAAAGGTAAGCGCCGAGACGCTATTTTTCGATTTTTTGTTCCTCCTTTTTAATTTAATTTAATCAAATATATAATTAATATTAATTAATATTTGTATATATTTTTTTATAATTTTTTTAAATATCCCGCACTACGCATCTGTATGAAACTTCAGGCATACCTAGCCTTGTCGCTTGTCCATGTAAACAGCGTGCGATAAACTTTCACTCTACGTGCTGACTGGTCGGAGAGAAAGGGTACATAGCTCTCCCCGTCGATTATCTAGCACGTGGAGTAACAGAAAAAGTTATACACCTACCAGCACGCAACCAGGTACAGGCAGGGGGACAGCCGCCCTCAAGCTTAGAGGGGCGGGCAATATTATTTATTTATATGAAGATGTTAAATTAAAGGGTTTTCCAATAGGGCGGGTAAATTTGGACAGTTTATAGCGGTCATGTTGTTTAGGAGACATCTACAAATCGGGTGTTTATTATTTAGTTACTAAAGACAAGTCACCATGGAAAAATGGTTGAGCAACACCAAATGATAAAACTTTATTATCAAAATGGGTGTTCTTTTTGTTGCAACATTTGCGTTGCGCCGGTTTTACGGATTACATGGTCGTCCTTCCCAATATATTAACGTTTGGTACCAAATTTGAGTCGAACAACACCCAAAACCCGTATGTCAAGGAAACGCAAGATCTGCAAAAACATCGCCGCTTTCCAGAGTGTTCAGGAAAACCCGAGGCAGTCAATTCCGCGCTGCACAAGAACTTGGCATTCCACAGACATCAACTTGGGAATTTTGCGTCGGGACTTGGGCACCCGTACAAAATTTAATGACCAAGAGCTAAAAACGACCATAGACAACGTCGTGAGTTCGTTCACTGGGCTCTGAATCAGTTAAGCGGACCCCGACTTCGCAAAAAATAATTTTTAGCGACGAACCCATTTTTTGGATAAACGGATATATTAACAAACAAAATTGCCGGATTTGGGACGATAATAATTCCACGAGGTCCACCAAGTGGTAACGCATCCGCAACAAGTTACTGTTTTGTTGTGGATTGTGGGCCGGCGGCATCATCAGTCCGTACTTTTTCGAAAACGAATCATTCCATCTCCTAACAGGCGCTACTGATCAATGGTAATCATTTTTTTTTTGGCCCAAATTGGATAAATTTCAACAGCATGGCGCAAAATGCCACACAACTCATGCCACAATGGACATCCTGGACAAGCGATTTAGGGACAAGGTTATCTCACGCCGAGTTGACGTGAACTGCCCACCAAAATCGTGCGTTTGATTCCGTTGGATTTTTTCTTAAGTCGCAGGTCTATACCAATAGACCTCTCGAATGCGCGCGACCTAGCAAAGCCAGGTATTTGAACGACGTCATAATTACAAATAGTGTCATCGATAGGCCTTAAAAAAATCCGTTGATATCTCAAAGATAACTTGTTTTATTCAAATTTAACATCTACTCGTCCCTAATGAAAACCCTTTATTATCTAGTTTTTAGGTCCCGTAAATAAGTAAAAAAATTTTTTTTTTTTTCCCCTTTTCTTTTTTGGAATTTTTTTTGGCTTTCTTTCTTAAAAAAATCACTCGCACTTGTCAACCATTCTTTTTTCTTTCTTGCACGCCTATTCGCACAACCGAGCAGCTGCCTTTAGTAGTTAGTTGCTTAAAGATTGAAAAACTGGCCAACTGTATTATTATATGTTATATGTACAAGCTAACTTTTTGAGCATAGGTTTATGCGGTGAAGGAAAGGTTTTGGCGCGATGCGCGATAACTCTAGAATTTTGCAGTGGGTATATGCTCGAAGGTTGTAAAACTAACTAACCCTAACTAACCCACATTATTAAAGATAATTTGTATAAGCTATCCATTTAAACAAATACCACTAGGGAACCCGGCGGATTAGTTTTACAACTATGCGTGCATTTCGCCAAGGCTGCCTCTAGTAGTTATATGCTGAAAGAGCTAAATTAAGAATATCTCACGGTCAGCCGCAGTATCACGCAGATGTATTCTTATTATACTTGCTTTACGACTATTGACAAAGCCTGTAAACATTTATAACACTAGGCCATATTGTATTTACCTAAATTTACTGAAAAATATTTATAGGACCAAGTAAAAAAAAAACATTTAAAATTGAAGAAAAAACATAAGAGCAGCCAAATTTGAAAATTTACTACAAATCCTAAAGACTTTTACCAATAACCATTTTAAAGAACAGGACAATATTCTTTTTCTGTAAAGTAATAATTTATAATTTATATTAATATTTTAATATATATAATATATATATATATATATATATATATATATATATATATATATATATATATATATATATATATATAATATATATAAAAATTTAAAAAACGAATGGAGAAAAAGTTATAGGTAAAAAATTTTAAAAATTTAAAAGAAGTTATTGTGTTTTTGCTTTGTTTTCAAAGTATATTTTTGTAAAAATATTAGGCTTTTAATGGGTGACACTTTAATAAATTTATAAATTTTAAAAAACTTTTGTTTAACCGTCTGTTTACCAAAAGTGCATAGAATTTGGGGTAAAATTAAAAAACTGAAAGGGGACAAATTCACCCGTTTAAATTGTAGCACGACGCGGTTTTGTTTGTATTTTGGGGGAATCTGAACATTTAAAGAATAAAACTACTTTAACATTTTATTTTTTTTTATCATTTTTTTTTGGCAAAGTCAATAGACTATTATTATTTTTATGCTAAATTAATATTGTAAGAAGGTAAGTTATTTAACTAAGGTTAAAAAATTATTTAAATAAATTTCCTTAGTTTTCCCAATTCCGACGGCCATTGTAAAGTGTCCGGAAGCCTCTGGAGTAATCCATTTTGCACTTTTGTTGCATCCTTTATTAAAAGAAGACTCAAGACTTTTCGATTCTTTTTCACGCTAATATAAAGGGCGATAAAAAAAACTCCTAGAATGCCAGTGTTAAAAACTGCTAGTATAGTTACGCTCTATTCTTGTTACCGTAGTAACATTTTGTAAATACGATTGCTAATACTTCTGTAGTCATTTCAGGAAATAACGAATCTCAGCATTTGATGCCGATCAGGAAAGTAGACGTATTAAATGAAAAATATTTACATAATTTGGTGTTTTAAAACCTAAATTCGGTTGCTAACTACTTCTACATGGTCAAGTTTTGTTTAAATTGCTAGATTTTTTTAAAAATTATTTTTATTTGGAGTTTTAAAAAGAGAAACTTTATATTATTGTAAAATTAAAATAATTTGTAAAAAATGCCAGAAAATAGCATAAATTTTATACGGGTATGGAAGTACATTTAATGTTTTCCTCATATGTTAAAGGTCCCATAAGAAAAGTCCCAAAAATTAAAAATTGCACCGCAAGTTTCTATTGTTGACAAACCGTTTTTTATTCTATTAGTATTTTATGTTTAATAAAATATTTAAATTTACTTAATTCGAGTTCTCAATTAATTCGAAAAATTTCTTATAAATTACACTCGTGCACCAAAATAACCAGATAATTTTTTCATTCAACGTGTTTTTTACAAATTGCAATTGTTTGTTTTATAATTTACAAAAAAGCTCTTCTCCTGCAAAGTCGGGCTTTTTTGCAAAAATATAAAACAAACTTTTGCCATTATAAAAAAACACATTTTATTCAAACATTATCGGTAGTTCTAATGCATTTGTGCAATTACTTCCAAAAATATATTACTATACAAATATATTTTTTGTTTTTTTTTTAGTTATTTTACCAAATTCTAAAAAAAGTGGCTGCTTTTATTATTTTTGAACTTTTAAGAAGCATTAATATTTCATATAAAACATTAAAACATTATTTTCACTAATCCATTAAAACAGCAAAAACAATTAAAAACAACATTGAGCCTTCAGAAGAAAGTTTCAAATTAAATAAAAAGGTATCTTGCCAGGAACACATTTTTATCTAGATATTTGTAACAAACAACTTTAAAAGTAATGGGATGAAGTTCAAAGTGCATTACTGCAAACACGCTGTCACTTAGTGAGATTGAAATCTAAGAAAATAGGAAAATTGACCGTTTTCGAGAATAAAACTGACCCTAACGTAAAATCTGCAGATTTCATAGTTCAGGTTTAACGCTTGCTTGATACAGTTAAAAATAACAGAAATAAAAAAGTCCTAATTGTTTCGAATCTTAACAAAACTCCTTTAACTAAAATAATTAAGTTTTTTTGTTTTATTTTTTACTGGACCGTAAATCAGCTTAACTTATTACAAAGTTAGTATACAGCCTATTGTAAGCTTATTGCAGATCTGAAAACTAACTTTTTATATCCATTATATTTACAGCAGCAAGCTAAATCTATAAGCTGTAAGCAGTAGATATGTTGGGCGCAAAGCCCGAAAACGGCCAATGGACGGAAAAAGTGGCCAAACCCCGTTCTGGTCGACAGCAATGTCCGAAATATTGCTTTTCGGCCGTTTAAGGTAGACCAGAACGCGTGTTTGAAAATAAGAAGCCGCTTTGCTTACCAGAACGAACCATGATCGACTGGGTAGTTATTAACAAAATGTTTTTATAATTTTTGATATGATAGAAGTTATAAATTTTTTTAAAAGTGTAATTATATATTCCCCGGGTTTTTTCCATTACTTTGTTAAAATTTCGTTTATAACTTCTTAAAATAATTAAGACAAATTTAAAAGCCCTATGTTCTAGTCGGTCATAATTAGTTCTGCGGTAAGCAAAGCGGCTTTTTATTTTGAAACACGCACAAAATCTGTTTTTGGACGACCAGAACAGGGTTTGGCTACTTTTTCCGTCCATTGGCCGTTTTTGGGCTTTGCGCCCAACAGATGCAAGGAAAATTAAAAATTTGTTTTCAGATGTCGATGCCAATAGTTACGAAACTATTAAAGATAGACCTATCAAATGTCGTATTCTTTAAAGCTCTTTAAAATATCATTTTTAAAGTGCTTTAAGTGTATCATTTAGAAAAATGATTACAGGGTGTCTTATTTAAAAAAATGCTATTTTTCTCTTAAACTCATGTCATTGCAATATTTTTAAAATTCATAAAGACATACATATTAAATATGGAATGTTTTAAATATCTTTAAAATATTTTTATGGTGACAAAACAAACATTAAAAAATGCTTTTTTTTCATCAATGTGAAAAACACTAATAACACAGGTTTACAAAAAAAGTCATGCCTTTCTTAAGAAAACTATGTGATCCTTAAGTATTTTGCCGCGCTGACCACGAAACCGAGGTCCGTTTGGCCCCATCACGTCACAATTTTTTTTAACCAGGGAACTAACTTCAAAATTCATGATATAAAAAATATGATAAATTTAGTTGGTGTAAACTTTTTCAACTTTAACTTTCTTTGCTAGAATTCACTTTTCGAAGTGTCTAAGTATTTTCCAGTTAAACGACACTTCCTCGAGCGATTTCCCCAAAAAAACATAACATTCAAAAATACAGTTTTCCTTGATAAAAGTGATATCCACTTTAAATGTTTTGATGGGACTGGACATTTAAAGAGTTTGAACCGAAAAACACATGCTATTGAAACTCGGTGTCCGTTTTGGCGATTGCCGTGGAGCAAAGCCATACCAGGGGTGAATCATACCACCCCAAGCAACAAGCAAGCAGTGTCCGTTTGCTAAAAGTAATTCAGCTGCGACTTTTTTGTTGAAACTGCACACTTTTGGAGTTGCTATTGTTTCTAGTATTTTCCTCCTTAAAAGTACCTACCCAATGGATTTGGGCCAGAACATAACCTCAAAAGACCGTGATAGTGATAAAACGGTATCGGTTATAATTGTTGTCTACTTTCATATTTTGATGTGGAGTGCCGTAAGTATGTTTACCCTCCACGGACACACTGGCAGTTGATAGAGTGCCAAAAATATAACCTCAAAAGCCCGTGATAGCGATAAAAAGGTATCCAGTTGGTATAAATGATGTCTACTTTCTTATTTTTGATGGCAATCGTAGTTCAGAGTGCCGTAAGGCTTGGAGGAGTTTTGTTGATGTTTGTGAGAAGTTTTTTGGAAACAACAAAAATCCAAATTACAAAAAGATAGTAAAAGAATTAATCAATAATTACGAAGCTATAGAGTGTTTGTTGAGTCTCAAGGTTCATTTTTGGATTCTCATTTAGACAAAATCACAGAAAATCTAGATTTCAGTGAGGAGCAGGAGAAAGGTTCCATCAGGATAATAATTAGATATGAAAAAACATTATCAAAGTCTTTGGGACATTAACATATTGGTGGAATACTGCTGAAATCTGCAAAGGGATACTTCGGTGGAACACGAGAGATGTAGACCCCATAAGCGAGTGCGCCGAAAAAAAAATTAAAAGTTAGACATAGTGAAAGGCGGGGGAACTTACTCATAGAAACTCTTTAAAGTGTACAGTTTCAACCAAAAAGTCGCAGCTAAAATTACTAAACGGACACTGAGTTTTCGATAACATGTATTTTTGAGGTTATGTTTCTCGGTCCAAATCCAGGAGAGTGTCATCGGAGGGGGCAAATACTGGAAAAAAATAGAAACTCTTCAAAATGTCCGATTCCATCAAAACATTAAAAGAGGACATCACTTGTAGCAAAGAGATAATGTATTTTCGATATGTGGTATTTTTTGGTCCAAATCGCCCGAGGAAGTGTCGTTTAATTGGAAAAACACTTGAGACACTTCGAGAAGTGAATTCTAGCAACAAGTCAAAGTTAAACAATTTTACACCATCTGAATGTCATATTTTTTATATCATGAATTTTAAGGTTTTGTCCGCTGTTTAAAAAAAAAACTGTGACGTGATGGGGCCAAACGAATTCGTGTTCAGACCAGCAAAATACTTAAGAGGTTAACATAGTTTTTTTAAAAGGGCATGACTTTTTTTTTGTAAACCTGTGTAATTGGTAATTGTTTTTGCATTATTTAATCTTGAAGGGCGTAAAAAATGCTACTGGCTTGCTAATTTAAAAACCTTTATATTTTGATTAATAACAAAGTTACTAATGCCAGACACGTAATTTGAATGACCCCGTATAAAATTTGAAAGTTTTTCAATAACTGTAGTGTCGATAATTATTTTACTTTTAAGATTGCAATTTTTTATTAGGTGGTATTTTTTCCTGGAGTCTACCAAAGATCATAATATGTATTTTTTCTTCGTCGTCAAAGATAATTAACAGTCTGGCTGTAATAATTAGCAAAATCTTAATATAGAGACTAATCTTTTTAACAAACAAATAAACAATTTTATATCTACTCATAGTAAATTATTGCTATAAATAAAAATAAAAACAAAGGACAATTTTCCACGAGCCCTTTTACTAAAATTTATTTTTCTGCCTTTATTAAATACCTCTTTCGTTACAAACTCCTTTTTGTTACCATTTACTTTAGCTTTAACGAAAAGTGGCATAATAAAAATAAAATTTAACGAGCATGAATACAGACAGCGGTTTTTGAAAAGCATTGAATACTAGTTTATTTTTTGCGTTTAATTAATATTTTAGAATTTTTATTGTTTTACCATTTATATAAAGTAGAAGTTAAAAGAGAAGTATATAAAAAACGTTTTTATATTTTTTAAAATATGCCCATTATGGTGGAATTATAATGTGAATAATAAATGTTTTAATTTTTTTGTTTACCTTATTTAAAGAAAAAAAACTGTGTAGATTTAAAATGTTTTAGAAATTTAATGACAGACCGAAATTTATTAAGTTCTTGACAACCTTAAGCTTTTTTTTTTGATTTTTAAGATATATGATAAAACACTTTTAATTCTTATGTTTTACCTGTTTTTACAACGGGTGATATACAGCATATTTCGCTAGTAGAGTTTAAGTAAGACATATAAGTAGAACATTTGTGTCAAAAGGGTTGTGTTATAGTTTGTGACTATGAAGTCCTATCAAGTAACTAATTAACCAATTTTATGTTTACAAATATTTTCTACATATATTTTTTTAGCGCTACTTTATTTTATTTAAACACTTACTTTACTTACTGTTTCACGTGCTTATCAACAAATTAAGATTTCAGAATTATAAATCTTTTATTTTTTTTACTAAGTCTTTTATAACACTTTTTATATTCGTAAAACTAAAATTATTTTTATATTGTTTTCGGACGATTGAACTTTTTGTCATAAAATTTACAAAAACATGCTAAAACAATGTGTTTTACCTTTCTATATATAAATTTTTAAACCATACTTGAGGTTTTTACTAGGGGTGTCCTTAAAAAGTTTAGTTCTCACTACCAATATAACTACAATGTAGTTGCTGTTAAAAAAGTATACAAAAAATATCGTCTAAGCCAACTACTATTTATTTACCAAAATTTAAAAATATTTTTTATATAAGAAATGTTTTTGTTAAATAAGTCGCAATATTTATACACTTGTAGTTGATATTTTTGTAAAAATTATATTTGTTATTATATTATATTATTATTCTGCCCTCCTAAGACTCAATGCCGTATCTTCAGAAAGTCACAAATCGAGATACCGGCGTTTAAAGTTTTTGCGATAGCCTTTTTATTTCCTAACTCTTTTTAAATATTTTTTGTAGATTTATAGGACACATGGTTTGGGAATTTTGGTACAATGGTTTTTTTAGTTGTAACTACAAAAGTTTTTCAAAAAAGGAACATACGGCATTTTAAAATTATTTTATCAGCATATATTCTAAGAAAGAAAGCGGTATGTAATAAAATTTATCGATACTGCTTTCTTTTTTAGTTATGCAATTTAAAAAATTGCCGTATATTAGTTACAGATAATTTGACTTTTATTAATTTTGTCCGTGGGATTTTTAACGGATTCAATTTCTAAAATTAACTTAGGTTACAGAAAATATGAATATCGAAAATTGTCCTAACAGATTAAAGAAAAACATTTTCAATTTTAAAATAAGTTTATTATCAAAATTAAAACAGTTTTCTCTAATAATTAATAAAATTTTATTGTCAAAAGAATAAAAACAGGAAAAAACTAGGTACCTATAATCGAAAATGAACAAAACATTACTTATCGCGTTCAGGTAGATCCATCCAGAAATGTTTCCGATTATCTGGGATGAGTGGTCCGATTAATTGTAACAAATTTTGCTTTTTCTGTTTTGAAAATCCGTAAGGTTTATCAAGAGTTTCAATAGAAGCCGTTAGAGGTCCAGATATTTTCATTCCTTTCTTGCAAAAAAATAACTTTTTAAAACTTACATCTAAAAGAGAACAATAGAGTGACACCTGTTCGCGACCATTTTTTCACGTCCACAAACCAAGAAATAACGCGAAATAAAGTATTTACTATAAATAGATGCGGTATCTTTAACCGCGCGCTTAAATTTACTGCGTCCTTTCTTGGAAAAGAAAAGATACCGCATCTATTCTAGGGATATGCGAATATTCTGTTAGATACGGCAAATTCTTATATCATGTTTTAACATTTCCCATATAGATACGGTTTTATTATTTGGTAAATGTCTAAGTTTATATATACGAAAGCTTTTGGCGCAGAAATCTCAAAAATTATTTTTTTCAAGATACGTCATCTATTTTTAGGAGGGCAGTATTCCAGTTAGAACATGACAATCATAGGTATCATGGAATGTAAATATCTTATTTCTTGACACTCAATTATATGTGTGTTCTTTAATTCTATTATAACGTACTGTTAGTTATTAAAAATTAAACTATTTATATAATACATATAGTATATTTAAATTCTTGCAGTTAATTTAATAATTTACATAAAACTTTTCCTAAAACGCACATTCCAAAAATGTTCATACGATCTAAACCCAATAGTGACTAGCTGCTATGATAAGTTGCTTAAGTCCAAACCGGTCTTAAGCTATTGGCTATTTTATGTGCTACCATCCATTATGGCTTTAGTCTAACGTGAGGCAAAACAATATTTTTTCAATAAAATATTTATTAAAAAGTTAATTTAAAAAATAATTTGTAAATGTCTTAAATAGCTACTTTTTACAAAACTGTAATATTGTATTGTTTAAAACATGTAAAACCTATTTAATTGGTGTTATTACTTTAACCAAAAAAAAAAAAAAACATAAAAATTCTGTTTATAAAAACTTTTGATCCAATATTATTTTTTTAATAATAATTATTTAAATACTTTTAACTATAAATGCGAAATGTTGCCACTAATTAACAGCAATTATTTGTGCAAAAGTGTGTTCTCAGAAAGAGAAGAATTGCTGCAAAGTTTACAATATTAACGTCATATGATTTTTTATCGGTTTAACAAGTAGTGCTTTAATATAATGATAAACTAAAAATTGGAAATAACAGAACTTTTTGCCTTAATATCAAAAAAGTAATGTTTAAAATCCTGATGACTTGACTCTAAGTATGGGGACTTTTGCTAATTTACTATTTTTATGTCCAGGTAAAAAGATTTTTGTGAGCAATATATTGATGGATGTGTCTTTTTTAAATTTCTTTAATATAAGAAATTTTTACTTTTTTTTAGTACGTATATCTTAGTGTACAGCCTCGGTATGTAATTTTAATTTATTAATCTTTGGTAGCTAACTCAGTTCACCATTTTTTTTATTTCAGAAAAAGGGCACTCTTAAGCGGTTTAAATGATTATTATTTATTTGTGAAGGTCTTAAATGCAATACTTAAAAATTTTAAAGTAAACACAATTTAAAACAAAAATACTTAATTATTTTTACATTAATACAAAGAACTGTGGAAAATAATTAAAATCTTAAGCCTGGGCAAAAGTAGTTTTAATTACTTAGCAAAATTTGCTTCTTATAATAAAATTAGTATTAATACTTATTTGCCACAGAGTGTATAACTTCGAGGCACCTTTTTTTCTTGTACAATTTAATAAATTATAATAAAAATAACAAAAAAAACGCGCCATTTATATTTTTATTTTGTTTTGCCGTCAACGTCAAAGCTAAAAACAATAGAAGCTTGAAGAAAGAAAAATTAATTAAACATAAAATATCAACTTGTCTAGCACTGCTGCTAGAAAGCAGCAATTTTCGTGCTCATTAAAATTTCTTTTTATTTATTTTGCGCCACTTTAAGTTAAAGTTTCGTTACAGCTAGAGTTATAAATGATTTGAGAGACAGAAGAGATTTTACAAAAAAAAATAATAAATAAAATACTGTTAAGAAACTTATAAAAACTGTTTGGTAATCTAATGTTTTATTTATATTATAACGTATTATTATTTTATTATATTATTTATTATTATTGTATGTTGACTTTTAAAAATAATTTTATTTATCAGATATTTTTATAAAATATTTTTTAAAGAGTTTTAGGACGCCTGATAAAAAAAATAGTAAATATGTTTTATAGTGTTGTGGCGGACTCATGTATAAGTATGTTTTCGTTGAAATTACTCGCTTTGAAATTTTCTAGAAATATCTTTGGTTCAGGCCCGGGAAATAAGGATAACGTTGCCTATTGACCTCTATAAACTTGCAGATCGCTTGCCAAAAAAAAAAAACCCCCCAAAACCCCAAAAATTAGGAACACTAGTCTAAGTTTCGGTGACAAGTCGGTCACCGGTGTCAAGACAAAATTAAAAGAAAAATAAAATAGAAATTTAAATTAATTTTAATAAATTTTGCTTAAAAAACGAAGGAAATTCTGAAAGCTTTTATACTGTTTATGACATTTTTTAAGCTTTTAGAATTTTCTACGATTTTAAAGCAAAATTTTTTAAAATTTAGTATACATTTTTTAAAATTTAGTATAAAATTTTATTTTATGACAAGGGTGGCCGACTTAGAACCAAAACGTAGATTGGTGTCCTTGATTTTTTGGTTTTTTGAGGGTTTTTTTTTTTTGTTAAAGGTGATCTGCAAGTTTATTAGGGTCAATAGGGCTAAGCAGGCTTAGCTCGCTGTACCCCGAAACCTGAACCGAAGTGGTCCCATTTTCTAGAAAATTTTAGGCAAGTAATCGCAACAAAAACATACAAAAAAAAGTAGTGTTTTTAATAAGCAATTTAACTCTATTGGAAATGACGAAAGCAAAAACAACAAAATTGTATAGCAGTGGTCTTAAAAGTCAGTAACCATGATTACAAACAAACTTAACTAGCGGAAAGTCTTTTTTATTTTTTTCTTGTCTTTAAACGAAAAATTTTAATATGATACCTTTAAATTTAAAACAATATTTAAAGGGCAAAGAAAAAACCAAGACTTTGGCTAGTTTCACAAAACTATTTTTTAGGCTAAAAGCAATAAATTATACTTTTAAAATAAATAAAACATCTTCCAGGAAATGAAAAAATATATTTTTTTTAATATTAATAACCATTTTATATTTCATAATTTTTTGTAAGTAAATTAGATATAAAAATTAAATTTGTATTTTAAAATCTTAATGAATAGCGAGTAATTAACTTTTGATTTTATTTAAATTATGTAGGTAAACTAAAAAAATGGTCCTTTTACAGTTAATAGTGGTTTGTATATCTTAACTTAAGCTAACTTCTTTTATTAAGTTGAAAGTTTAACATGCTGGACATTTCTAAAAGTGTTGTTACAAAGTTTTTTTTAAGTTTTTTTACCTATTATTTATCTGGCTGCATTTTTTCTTTACGAATTCTTATATGGAGCCCAGGTCCTGGGTGCTGGGCTTTTAGATATTTAACCCAAGATATCCTCCAGTTTCGTCAATGCTGTTGAAGCACCGAAACAGGCATTTATTTCTTTTCACGGCACCTTTTCGACAACGCGGTAGTGCCATCACAGACGTGAAACTAATAACTACCACCGCTGTGCTACCCTTATTAAAGGAAAAGGGGCGAAAATAAACTCATTGGAATATCGCTCCAGGCCAAATACAGGCGAAGAGATTCAGCTTACAATCGCCGGGATAATCACCAACTTCTCGACTGGACACGACCCTCTGAGGTATCACCTGAAAAAGACGGAAAAGGCTGACAATGAAAGCTGCAAGTTTTGTGATAGATCAAGCGAAACCGCGGAATATATACCATGCAAATGCATGGAATTAATATGCCAAAGGCTAAAATATCTAGAAAAAGCATTTTTGACTCGCAAAGATATAAAGAAACTTTTTCGCCGAAACATCTCCAACTTTGCAAAAAGTTTGGGAATTAACGGGATAAACTAATGCAGGGTATTTACCAACGATCTTTCTAGGTCGAAGTGGAAGTAGGGGTGTGTTGAGCAAAGTGACCTCATTCACTACAATCATTGATCGAGAAGTGGACACTTCTTAATCAACGCTACAATAAAATCGAAACCCCCGTCAACGTCTGGGTAATGTCATCCAGAGGCACACGATTTTCACTTGCGGTGCATTCAATTTCATATAAAATTTTAACTGTTTTAACAATAAGACATACCAATTTTTGTAAAGTTTGTAACTAGCCCAATTAAATATTTTAAAAATTATGAAATTTAAAAGAAAAGAAGCCAAGCAGTTCCAACAAAATAACGCCTGCCGTATTCTTCTTGTATAAAAAAATTGCAGCAATTTTTAAACACCAAAAATTTCGTTTGCACAGATTGAAAATTTGTAGTAATATAATTTTAGCTTGAAAAAAAAAAGTTATTTAGTTTATTTACTTTAATTAATTAAATAGTCTAGCTATGCTACTTTACTCCGATTTGTCAAATTCTTTTTTTATCATGGGACATTCCACGAAGGCTGAGTGCTCAGCTTACGTACCGTGAGTGTCTAAAAAGAAAAGTGTTTAGAAACCTGACTTATAAATTTATACAACCAAACAAAATATTGGTTGTATAACCTAATAAAAGTTCTTAGTTTACAACCAACAATATTAGACCAGGGTGAATTATTCTGACTATAATATAAAACAATTTTTTTGCATAAATAAAGCAAAAAATGCCTAAATAAAAATCAAAAAGACACAGGTTTCCTGTATTGATTTTAATAAAGCATTAATAGGGTAAGTCGTAATAAAAAAATATAGGGACAAGTTATATTTTACCTTAAAACATAGCTTTAAACCGGCTCAAAAAAACTGGGCAATATTATTTTAATAATGATAATTTGGAAACATTTATTGGCTCTATGTAAGAATAGTGTTTAAAGGCCAGCAGCTTAAAAATATAATACCGAGGGTGTCCAGTGTCCAAGTTAAAGTAAAAGATAGTTTATTAAGAACTTAAATATGTAAAGATTTTGAGAAAAAAAAGAAAGAAAAAAATTTACAGCCTAGAAACAATGAAAAATGAAGCAAATAAAGTAAACATTTTTGTGCTTTCCCATGGATAGATGCTTAAGCTTTTTGTCGGATGAAGCCAATTGGCTTAGATCTCGGAACAAAATCTATTTTAAACACATTAAACTAACACTTACGGCTTTTTTAGGTTTTACAGATATAAAAAATAGAAAATCAAAATATGACTGACCTTTAGGGAATACTGTTTTTGTTAAAATGTCAAAAAACCAAGGAAATAAAACTATTGCTATAATTTATTATTATTATTTTAAACAACCCCTTTAATATAACAAAATACGAATAATAAAGTCAGTGTTCGCAAGAAGCTTTTAAATTACTGGATATGTCTTAAAACTCAATAATACACCATTTGAATGAGTAAGTAAAGCAGACGAGCTAAAAAATAAAACAACACTTATTTTTAAATGCTTTGATTTTAATTACGATAATTAAAAGTAAACATTTGCGACCCAGTCTAATCGTGTTTTTAAACACTGTTAATTTGTGCGTCAATTAATTAGGTGTATTTTTAGTCAAATTTCGTGTATTTAAATTTTAAAATTCATTTGGTTATGTCTTTTTTTTGCAAAAAATCATCAGGTAAGTTATTTACCAAAATTGGTTGGGTATACTTATAACAGAATAAAGCAAATAATATTAATTTCATAATTAAAAAATTTCCAAGGCAACAGAGGTTGCCTTGTTTTTTTTAATATTTCTTTGGTTTCCCAAGCTCTGGAAAAAATTCTCACGAAAACATGGTAAAATGGTAAGATATCTATTTTGGGGACCCAGCAATATTCAGTAAAAGTAAATTAATACCATTTTATTAGACTTTGACCAATTAAACTTTTAATTTTTCATTAAAATCTAACCATAAATATACAGAAAAACAAGTTAGTATCTCCGTTAATTAAGGTTGTTGTAAATATAATTTATGTTATGGTTATAAAACAGTGACAATTTCATTTCTGTCTTATGGCAGATTAAAATTTGTACGACATTCCTAAGTATTTTTGGTTTTCATTGTTTATATGATAGGACTTCTCGCAAAAAATTATTATGTTTTACAAAATATTTTATAATTGTAAAAAATATATATCATTTCTAACAAGTTATTTAAAAGACCTGTTTTTTTAAACATTTTTATTTTGAAATAAAAAAGCGTAACGGTATGGTTAACCATTTTCGTTAGGCACCGGATCCGAATGGTTAACAGCGTTATGGTTTTATTTTTTCACAGATAAGGTCCTGCTTATAGCGGAAGTATAATACTTAAATAATTTTTTTATAGCATATACTTAATATTTTTGCTTAAGTAAATACTGTTTTAAAGCCTTAAAAATACTTTGTATGGAAATTTTATGATAAATTTAACATAGCATAGGACACACAAAGTATTTTTTTAAAGGTAATTTTAGTTTATAAATTATCTCGACTTAAAAAAATCCATTCCAAGTGTTTTTGAATTAAAAAATTTTTTTCTCTTTTTACTAACAATAAGCTTTGTTAAGAAAATAGATAGGTGAAATATCATTAGTTTAAAGGTATTTTTATATCAATTTTATGTAAATACGAGTATGAAACACTTTTTGATTGCCGCACCCTAGTGACTAAAGCTGGCTAAATTCGTTAGCGTCGGTATCCTTCACCCTTTTATTTTAAACTAACTAACCAAAAAAACCTTTTTTTAAGAAGATTTACAAATCAACTGTAATAAAAATAAATAATGTTGTATTTAAGAAGGTAAAGCATAAAATATTTGAAGTAATGTGTCCTGGTAGTTATTAGTATTATAATTAAAAAATTAAAGTATGTTGTGATACTTTCCATATAAAATTTAAATCACCCTAAACAAATAAGGGCCCCAAGATAAATTACCAATATTCTAAGTGATATTTCATATACGAAAAAAATAATATCTCTTTTCATATTTTGGGACAATCCAAGAAAGGTTTAAGCCTAAGTACTAAGTGAAGTAGGAGGTAGTTTATTAATACGGTACTTAAATATTTGGAGATATAGAGGAGAAGAAAAATATCTGCTGGCAACAGATCTTCTACAGTTCGTCGATGGAGAAAAGAAGATAGCTTCTTTATAAGCATGATAACATAAATAAGGCTAACAGCTCTTATTTAAATGAAATTAAAAATAATGTTCTAGGCAGAGTCTGATTTAAAAAATATACAGAGAAACAGACTGAAAGGGACGAAATAAGTGTGACTCAAAATATAAATCTAAGCTCCACAGCAGCTTTTAAGCTGCTATGGAGCTATGCTATATGTTTCTGCAAGTTAGAGTTATTCTTAAAAGTAGATCCCACGAGGATAAGTGGTTTGTTTTCCAGAACTTGGCCACTCCTAATACGTTTTACCAAAAGTTAGAGGTTGAAAATATTATTTTTGTAGAAGACTGTACACAACAGTTGAGATATCTTCGTTATTCAGTAATATTTTTCAATATTTTACACTTTTTAAACTCACCTAGTCCTAAAATACACCTTTTATAAGAGCAATTAAGTAAAAAAGGAATTATATAGTGTTCACTATTTCTTAATAACAAACAAACTTATGTAAACTTTCAAAAATCAATATCTTTTAGCAAAACTATCAAAAAAATTGTTTATACATTAATTTATATTGCATTAGTTTTTAATAAATATTGTAAAAACCGTTTTTTTCAAAAAAATATTTTCTGGGAAAGCAATGGTTATTATGCACAATTTGACAGGCGATAAAAATAATTCGTTTTTTTCTTTCAAATAGATAAAAGACGCTTTTATTAATACTAGATTTCAATTTTATTTAGTTACAAAAATAGCCGTTTTACGAGTAAAGGACCTTAAACACAAATCCTAATAATTATCATGTACTTGTTTGTCCCTTAGAAGCAGCCGTCACTATTTATTTAAAAATAAATGCACTTCATTAAGCGACAGTTCTATTTTTTCATTACTCTCTTCTAGTGTATCTTATCGCCTCTCCACCAGACTATTTATGTTTTGGACGATAAACAATTGAACGGTCGCAGCGGTAACAGAAATTAAGATCTGAATTGGGTGTCAAGAAAGTGATAAAACGGGAGGTTTCGGGTGATTCCAAAAGGGAAAAACCAAAAAAGGGAAAAAAAAAAACCCCGGGTTGGGAAAAAAAAAAAAAAATTTTTTTCCCCTTTTTTTTTTTAAAAAAATTTTTTTTAAAAAAGGGTTTTTTTTTGGGGGTTTTTTTTTTGGTTTTTTTTTTTTTAAAAAAAAAAAATTTTTTTTTTAAATTTTTGGGTTCCAATTACTTTTAAAAATTAAAAAAAAATTTTTAAAATTTTTTTTTTAAAAAAATTTTTTTCTTTTTTTAAAAAATTTTTTTTTTTTTTTTTTTTTAAAAACCAAAAAAAATTTTTTTAAAAAAAAAAAAAAAATTTTATTTTTTTTTTTTTAAAAAAAAACTTATTAAATTTAAAAATTTTAATTTTTAAAAAATTTTAAAAATTTTTATTTTTTTTTTTTTTTTTTAAAAAAATTTTTTAAAAAAAAAAAATTTTTAAAAAATTTTTTTTTCAAAAATTTTTTTTTTTTAACAAAAAAAAAAAATTTTTAATTTTTTTTTTAAATAAAAAAAAGGGGCCCCCCCCAAAAAAAAAAACCCGTTTTAAAAAAAAAAAAAAAAAACAAAAAAAAAAAAATTTTTTTTAAAAAAAAAAAAAAAAAAAAATTTTTTTTTTAAAAAAAATTTTTTTTTTTTGGGTTTTCCCCCCCTTTTTTTTTGGGCCCCCGGGGCCCGGGAAAAAAAAAATTTTTTTTAAAAAAAAAGGGTTTGGGGGGGGGGAAAAAAACCCCCCAAAAAAAAAATTTTTTTTTCCCTTTGTTTTAAAAAATTTTTTTAAAAAATTTTTTTTTTTGGGGAAAAAAATTTTTTTTTTTTTTAAAAAAAAAAAACCCAAAAAAATTTTTAAAAAAATTTTTTTTAAAAAAAAAATTTTTTTAAAAAATTTTAAAAAATTTTTAAAATTATTTTAAAATATTTTTAAAATTAAAAAAAAAAAAATTTTAAAAAAAATTTTATTTTTTTTTTATAAAAAATTTTTTTTAAAAATTTTTTAAAAAAGGGGGGTCCCCCCCCCCCAACCCCCCCCCTTTTTTTTTTAAAAAAAACCCCCTTTTTTTAAAAAAAAAAGGGGTTTTAAATTTTAAATTTTTTTTTTTAAAAAAAAAAAATTTTTTTTAATAAAAACCCAAAAATTTTTTTTTTTAAAAAAAATTTTCAAAAAAAACAATTTTTTCCCATAAAATTTTTTTTTTTTTTTTTTAAAAAAGGGGGGGGTTTTCTTTTGGGAAAACCAAAAAAAAAAAAAATTTTTTTTTTTTTTAAAAAAATTTTTTTTTTTAAAAAAAATTTTTTTTTTAAAGGGGAAAAATTTTTTTAAAAAAAAAAATTTTTAAAAATTTTAAAAATTTTTTTAATATTTTGTTTTTTTTTTAAAAAAATTTTCCTTCCCTTCTTGTTCGCCCTTTTCTCAAAAAAAATAACAAAAATAGTATAGGGTATAATAGAGATTTTTTTATCAGGAATGGCTTGTAGAATCCCAAAATTTTAAAAAAAATCAAATTTATGCATTAACATTTTTAAAATAACATTATTAGAAAAATTAATTTTTAGTCCCGGTAAAACCCAAAATAGTTTTGTTATGACCTCCACAAAAGAATATTCAGGAAGAATTAAATTAAACATAATACTTTTTTAAAACATTTATTTGTTTTCCCCTTTAAAAATGCATAATGTGCGGTAGTTTTTGAACTCTTTAATCGCCATTTTTTCAAAAAAAAAGCAGATATAGGTATAGGATATAATCTAGATTTTATAAAAGAAATAATCCAGAATCCCAAAATTTTGAAAAAAATACAGGGTGTTCCATTGAAAAAATCAAAATTGATGTTGTTTTCGGGTTTAAAACCCGGGAAATGATAGACACATGTCATAATATCCCAAAAACAACATTTTTGATATAATATATCATCCCCAAAATTTTTGGGGCCCTATGTTTTTATTTAAGAAAATAAAGGGCTGAGTAGTGATTTTTTTGTCACCCAAAAAAAAAAAAAAAAAAAAAAAAAAAAAAAATTTTTTTATATATATATATATATATATATATATATATATATATATATATATATATATATATATATATATATTTTTATATATATTATATATATATAATTTTACAGGGTGTTAAAGATTTATTTTATTTTTTTTTTTTAAATAAAAAAATATGATAATGTAAATATTAATAAACCCTTTTATATCCGGTGGTTTTTTTGGGAAAAATTGGGTTTGAATCTAATCTTAGTACGGCTCTTTTGTTGTAGGGTGCCACCAACACATCTTTTTTCAATTTTGAACAATCACAACTTTTTTGGGACGGCACTTTTTATTACATTTTTTAAATAAATTAAATAACTGTTTTGTTATTTTTACGTCAAAAAGGGAACCCCTTTAAAAATCGATATAAAAACCTTTCAACTGATTTTAATTTAGCAAAATTAAAAAAAAAAAAACAAAACGTATAATTAAAAGATATGTTTAAAATTTAAAAATTTTTTTAGTTAAAAAAATTTAAAAAAATATATATATATATATATATATATATATATAAAAATATATATATATATATATATATATATATTAAAAAATATATAAAAATATATATATATATATATATATATATATATATATATATATATATATATATTCAACTCATGTATTGTTGTCCTGAGACAGATTGTTTGCTGATTTCAAAACAAATATTTAATATATATATTGGTGATTTGATAGGGCGCTTTGTTTCGAAGATACGGTTCGAAAAAGAGTTTTGACAATAATAATGTTTTACCAAAAATTACATGTAATGTTTCTTAATCTACAAAAACTGTTGAAAATCACTACCCCCAGCTCGGATTAATCACAGAAAATACACGTCAAATAGACCAAGTCAATTAGTTTCAACCTATTCGACACATGCAACATGATCACTTAGGAGACATATTCAAATTGAATGCCTGCAGCCCTTTGCGTTGCTAAAAGAAACCAACGGAATTGTTAGATTTTTTATTACTTGGCAGGTCCAGTGTAGTACGCTATACTTTTATTCCGACTATTTTAATGGTATTAAATTTTCCAAATTGGATGGTTAAAATTCTTTTTCGCCCCGTATCTTTAAAACAAAGCGCCCTATCAAAAATTATCAAAGGACAAAATATCCTTAGAATAGTCCAAGAAATAGTCCCATAAAGGCAAAAAAATAGGCGGAGTAGTTGTTGCTTATAAAATTATTAAAACATTCGGGCCGTGGCATTTGATTAAAAGAGTCATATGCATTTCGGCAATTTCGTCAGGTAGGCTTGAAAATAAACAAAAACGTTGATGTTAAACAATGATGTTACATAGTTTAATAATTAAACGCGAGTCAGTTATTTAAAGTTATTGCTGTGTTTATTAATAGGCATTTTGATTTAAATACCTATAAATATAATAATTAATAATTATTATTATTTTTATAAGCAACAACTGCTATGTCTATAATTTAGCTTTTTTAGTGTTGATTTAACTCCAAATATCTGGGGCGGGGTATCAAATTATTAACAAAAAAATTCTCTTTTCAAATATGCTAACGAGCCACCATCGCTACATTTGAAAAAAATAAATCATGCCTGGAAATAAAATTTTGAAATCTTTTTTACCTTTTTGGAAAAGACATAAAATATGAAAGAAAATTAAAACTATTTTTAAAACATTACTAAATGCTATTGGACGCACAAAAAAAGAACTTTTCGTTGCAATATTTGGAAATACCTGGTATACAATAACTATTTTTAATCTATAACTTTTCACCTATAAATCTTTTAAAACTTTAAATTTTTGCTGTTATTTGCACTGGTTTGTTCATAGAATTTTAAATATTAAAATTTTTTATGGTTATTTGACGGATTAACAAATTAAAATAAACCAAAAAAAAGCTAAAATAAATTTAGAACCTGTTTAGAAAGGCACGGGTATCTTAAAATCTTTATTTTATTTCGATAGTTTTACATAACAAAGGTATTTTTATTTAATTTAGCTAAAAGCAGCTGAAAAATAAATAAAAACAATCAGGTGTTAATGGATCAATCCATCTCGCAACAGCAATTCTTTCGTTTTAGTATAATCGCATTTATTTATCCTTGCTTTTACGTGTTGAAAATAAATTGTTGTTTCTTTTTTATTTTCCTCTGGAATATCAGTTCTGAAGTAAATACTTTTAAGATTTTATTGTATAGCTGATTGTTATTTTTTTTATTAAAAATATTTAAAACTTAAAGCAAACAAAGCTTATATAGGAATATTTATTTTCAAATCGCTTATTATATAAATATTTTTTAAACAAAAATAATAGGTACGGCAAAATATAATGACATATAATAAACAATTATAATATTAAAAAATTACTACCTAAATATGTCTTCCCGGCTGCGTAATTACATACTATACTATTACTCAGAGCACCGGCGATAGAGGTTGCTCTGAGTCGCAGTATAGATGGTAGTAGGTGGTAGAGGAGCTTTCCTCGCCTGAGGCGGTACCACCCCACTTGCCCTTTAAAGGACTCGTGAAGTCTTAGTACGTTTCGAGTTCTGGGCGATGAGTCAGTTTTCCTTCTTCCTCCTCCTTCTTTCTCTTTTAGTTTTCCTTCTTCCTCTTCTTTCTTTTTCTTTTCCTTTCTCTTTTTTTTCCACTCTACTAAAATTTGGATAGCACACCCAAAAGTAAAGTTATCCGGAGATAAAATACCCCTCCATTCGGTTCTCCGGGCGAGGGGTACATTTGGGGCCACCATCGAAAAGTCTGATATGTTTACAAATATATGTGGGCTTAACCTAACGTGAACTCTGTTCACCATTATCTTCAATCCTCCAAACCCCACATACTATTTACCGAAACACAAATAAGTCCCAAAACAGCAACCAACCACCTCCTTTTCCCAGGTTATGAACTCATTTCATCTTTTCGACCCCATGGCGGCGTTTGTGCTTACGTTCGCAACGACCTGGCTTTGTTAGGTTTCTAACCTCGAATCGGATAGGCCTGATATTCTTTGGCTTAAACTTACTTTCAGATCTTCTACTAAATTCATCTGCTGTATATACCCTTTAATAAAGATCGACGATATTATTTCCCAGTTTCCATTGGCCGAAGTAATCGTCCTCGGGGATTTTAATGTTCATAATAAGGATTGGCTAGGCTCCACAAAAACTGATACACAAGGCAGAGCAGCATAAAATTTCGCAATCAGCAACTCGCTCACCAATCTAATTATGGAACCTACCTACTTTCTAGGGTTCCCACCCATAATTCAAACCCCCTAGATCTCTTTCTTACTTCCACCCCGAACTCCATCAAGCATCAGTAACTGCTCCTTGGTCGCTCTGACCATGGTTTGGTCACCGTATCATACTCCATATTTTGAGACAACTGAAAGCATGCCGCCACGAACCGTCTGGCACTACAATTCGGCCGACTGGGATGGTCCTAGAGATTTCTTTGCCAGCTACCCTTGGAATCCTACCTGCTTCTACTCACGATCCTTCAGAAATATGTAAACAAATTACCGAAAAATTGAACTAGGCATTGAGACCTATATTCCCACACTAAAAGAACCCCATAACTTCAAATCACAAACCGTGGTTTTCTAAATCCTGGACAAAGCCAGACTTTTAAAACTTCAAGCACAAAAGTTTCTTCAAACCCCAGTCCCGAAAATCGACAGGCTAGCATCGAAGCAGAAATCAGTATAATCAGACTATTTTAGAAGCAAAAGACCGTTTTAACAATCGAATAAAACATAAAGTTCTTCTTGCCAAATGGCAGTAAAGCTTTCTGGTCCTTTGCCAAAAATATTAGTCAGAACTTTTGCACAAATTCTTTTCCACCCCTAATCTCTGAAGATGAATTGTCTCTACCTCCAAAGGAAAAAGCCGAACTATTTGCCAAACAATTTGCTGCCAATTCTACGCTTGATCCTCCTAATAATCTTCCTCTTCCAACAGTTGTCCCCCGTTTCTCATAAAATGTCCGATATAATTTTAAAGTCAAACAGATCAAGCGTATTTTTTTCTCCGAGCTTGCACCCACTTAACCCCCTTTCGAATTCTTGACACGGG